>RJWH01003485.1:0-123059 GCA_004363575.1 Solenodon paradoxus
ACACACACACACACACACACACACACACACACACACACAGACACACACAGACACACACACAGACACACAGACACACACAGACACACAGATAGACACACAGACACACACACAAACACACATGTACACACAGACATACACAGACACACAAACACACACACACACTTTGTTGTCTGTCTTCTCCCTTGGAGCCTCTATCTTGGTCGCAGCTTCTCCAGAAGCCAGAACCATGCTTGGAGCAGAGCGGGTCTTCAGGAGAAAGAATGAAAAAGATCTGGTTCCACCACTGATTGCTGCAGACGACTTCTCCTCACAACACTCACTTCTGCAGAGTGGGTTTGAAGGCATCGGCCTTGCAGAGCTGCCGTGAGGGTCAGGGACACTCTGCCCTTGGCCTTACGCAGGGGTCTGAAATGCTTAGCTGCTGTAGCGCTGCCAACGAAGCTGAAGAATGAATGAACAAGTGTTGCTGGGAGAAGCTGCCCTCCCTGAGGCCAGGAAGGAAGAGAGAAGCACATTTGCCCACTTTGGAACACGCCTGTTTTCAGGATTTTCTGTAAGAAAGCACACGAATCCAGGGTGCTGGGCCCTGGGGACCCCTCACCTCTTCGGTCGCCTGGCAGCCCCTCCAACCTCTCAGCAGTCCCTGACTCTCTGAATCTTTGGAAATGCTGTTCCCTGCGGCTGGAGTGCCCTGCCTTCCCCTGAGTCCACCACTCACTCTTCAATAGTCAGTGTCTCCTGTCAGCGATGCCCACGAATCCAGGGCCCACTGTGTCCACGGGCTGCACTGAGCACTGGGTAGTGGCCAGTGCCCGCTGGCATCCCTGCCTTTCCTCCCTGGAGAGCAGATAAATGCCAGCTATTCTGATGGCCAGTGTGAAGACTCTTCTGGGCTCCCTCTCAATGGGTCCAGCCACCCTGAGCAGCAGCGAGAAGCCAGAGAAACACGCTAAGAGCACTAAGCCAGCGTCTCCCTAGCACCTGCTGTCCACGGGTACTGTCCCACGCCCACTGACCTGCAGTATGCTTGTCACAACAGCCAATGCGCTGGGTGCTAACATTATTTCCATTTAACAAGATTATGAAACTGAGGTCTAGAGCTGTTATGTGATAATGCGAGACACAGAATTCAAATTGGAAAAGGTTGACTCCAGAACCTACTTCTCAGCACTACACTCTACTATGTCATTTTTATCCTTGGAAATAATCATGTTTTCTTAACTCACTGTGTGCCAGCTACTAGGCTCAGCTTTTCATTAGTGCTACCTCTCTTTATTTTCATTTTATTTTTAAGAGGAAGGAAGGCAGGCAGGAGGGAGGAGAGAGGAGGAAGAAGCATTTTTATTTATTTGTTCATGTCTGGTGTTTCCCGCAACTCTGGATCTTGAATCCAGGTCCTTAGGCTTCTTTTTCACGTGATCTACGTTCCAGGTGCTAACTTACTGCCTGAGCCACCAGGCTGTGTCATTTTTTTTTTTTTTCCATTGTTCTTTTTAGCTGTTTTTAAAGGAAAGGTCCAGATAAGAATGAAGCGAGTATTCAGGCAGGCAGCGGGGAGAAGCGCTTTATTTTATTTTCATTTAGTTGTTCACACTGGCTGTTTCCCCGCAGACCCGGGACTCGAACCCAGGGGTGTGCGGCCTGTGCTTCTTCAGAAACGATTGATCAAACTGCTACTCCATCAGGGTGCGCCCTTTTCTTTTTTTTTAATTCAAGTCCTATCGGTTGATATCATTGTATCGGCTCCTCCTGTAAATCAACAACCAGAATTTTGTTTCCCACCATCATCAGACAATGAACCCCTTTCACTCAGTGTGTGGAAGTGTCCCATTTTGTGTCCCCGTTCCTCTGCCAATGAACATCTGTTTCTGTGTGGAAACGTTTCTTTTCTCTGGGGTCTATGATAATTCATGCTCGAGCTTCTGAGGAACTTCCGGAATGTTTTCCAAAGTGTCGTCCCTCTGTCACAGTCCCGCCAAGAGCTTGTGCAGTGCCAGCTCTCCACATGCTCCTCATGCTCTTCACAGAGTGGTCTTGACCCTCCTCCCACTGTGGGGGGGGGGTTCTCTTTCGTGCCCCCTGCACCCTCCTCTTGAAACCCAGATGGCCCAGCTGACAGCACTGATCGACAGCAGAGTAGAAAAGATCAGATGACAGAAAGGCCCGCGTCTCCCCCGTGTGCTCTGGGAACACTGGTCCTGGGAATCCAGCTGCCATGTTGTGAAGAAGCCCAATGGAGCTCCATTTAGGGAGAGATCCCTTGGGACGTCACACCGCGGGCGGTTTGCAGCCGGCCCAGCTGAGGCACCAGGCCCCAGCCAACCAAGTGAAGACTCTGCGGACGATGCCAGCTCCCAGTCACCCAGTCACCCCCGGCCTGCAGGTCTTCCCAGCTGAGACCGCCGATACTGAGAAGAGACAAACCCTCTCCCTGTGCCTTGTCTGAGTTCTGACCCAGAGTCTGAGAGATACAAATCCAAGAGAGCGGAGTGTCTGTTTATGCCACGAAGTTTGGGGGTCATTTGTTAAACAGCAGTAATACTAAAACACACAGCTAGAAGAGGCATCTGAATCCCAGCGTGTCTGACCTCAGGACCATGCCTGCAGCCACATACAGGTTGCATGACCCCAAGGCTGTTTAACATACACCTCAGGGTGTGACAGGGACGGGGGAGTCAATGCTCCCTTCCCTGAGCCTTTCAACTCCGAGGGTCCTGTGACAGCCCCTTCCAGGTCTGAATCAAGAGCAATGCAAACCATTCACAGAAGCACCTTCAGGACAATGGTTAACCTTGGAGGGAGACTGCTGGGTGGGGGACATGAATGAGGTTTCTGGAATGTTCTGTTTGTCCGGTTATTGATAGCACAGTTGTTATTTATACACAAGAATTCTTATTCTTCGTAAAGAAGTTTCAGTAAACAAAAAAGGAAAAATAAAGTCCACCTGCCAAAGAGACTCTATGAAACACTTGATTCTATGGAAGAATCACTGGGACACATTTAACTTAGGCAATCTCCCCATGCACAGTGAACCAAAAGGGAGAATAATGACCTCAAGAGAACAGGTGAGTCCCCCTGACTGCCAGTATCTTTGGTTCAAAGGGGATGGACCCTCCTTCAAGTCGCCACTGGTATTTTGATTTACTGAGAGTTCACAGTGTATTATGGTTGAGGGGAAAGTTAACGCCTTTTCTAAGACCATTTTGACTTCACATAAAAAGAAATTTTTTTTTACCCAAACAGACATAGGCTTGATTTACTTGCCTTGCTTTGGACCTGCCTTTTCACGTCACAACAGACTTCAAACTGCTTCCCGTGTAAGCCACTTTCTCCTGCCTTCCTGGGAGGAGGGAGCTTTTCCGTGGCTCGCACACAATCTTGGTCCAGGCTGACAGGGCCAGTCAACTGCAGCTCCACGAATCTTCTAGTCGTACAGTTGGCGAAAGAAGCCAGAAAGGAATAGCACAGACGGTGAGTCCATGTCTAGAAAATTCAAAAGCAGTAAAATCAATCTGTGGGGTTAGCACTGAGGACAATGGCTACCTTGAGGAAGAGTTACTGGGAGAGGGAGGACCTGGCCAGGGCTTCTGGAATGTTCTGTTTGTTCATCCGGCTGCTGATTAGAGGTGGACCTGTTTCACTGCCCTTGTCTTTAGTGCACTTCGCAGATACGGCATTTTTCACAAATTGAGGGTTTGTGGCACCAGTGCCATTTTTCCAGCGGCATGTGCTCACTTCCTGTCTCTGTGTCACATTTAATTAAGGTGTGTTTCATTGTTTTGTTTTGTTTTGAGACATAATGCGATCGCACATTTACGAGACCGAAGGGTAGTGAAAACAGGACTTTCAGACGCACTGGGAAAACACTACGTGCGACTCGTGTTTTGTGACGTCCACTTGAGAGCAGTGGTCTGGAACCCTGAGGTGTGCCCAGACACACGCTTGTCCCCTTGGTACTCACTCTCGGAAGTGTGCCCACACATATTCTCAGAACTGGGGCGGTGCTGCGTAGTAACACATGTTCATGTTTTCATCACACCCAGACGTGTGACTGTGCAGGGGCCAGGAAGTGGAATTGGGAAGCACTGGTCTGAACGTGACGACACCACTGTCCAGTGTATGAGCTTGGGACGGTGACGCAACCTCTCTGAGCTTCAATGTCTTCATTTGGACTCCTTACCAAGCCCACTGGACAAAGGAACAGCCCCTGCCGAATCTCTGACTGGGTCTCTGCACCCTCTTTGGCTCCCGCTAAGCTCCAGCCACACTGACCCCTATTCTGTCAGCGTAGCCTCAGGGCCTTTGCACTGGCTATTTCTGCTATCTGGCATTATCTTCTCCCTGATTTTCTTGTGATTGGTTCTGTTTTCTCATTCAGATGTCAGTTTAAAGTCACCTTCTCAGACTCACTGGTCACTCCCCACACCCACCAGGTCAATTCCAGTCCCATCTTTCATTTTCTCCCCAGAGGCTTTAACTATCTTAAATGGTCCCATTTGCCATTATTGCTTCCTTGTTGATTATTTGGCACCTGCTCTAGATCCACAGACTTCATGAGATCAGGGATCTTGATAATCTTGTTCACTGCTACAGCCTTAACACCTAAAGCAAGAAGTATTTGTTAAGTCGATTAGTCAATCAGTCTCTACCGTGATCTGATTGTACTTTACAGAAGCCTCAAGAGGTGCAGTGAGATGATGCTTCAAGTTGCACTTTAAACAGGTTCATGAAACACGAAAGGACTTTCAAAGCCTTGTTTGTGGTTCACTCGACGGAGAGACATCAAAATAGATGCAGGTTTCTCTTTCAGCTGGACCTTCAACGATTCCATCTGTGCTAAAAATCACTACACCGTCTGCAGCCCACCTCCTCCCCTCCCCTCCCCTTTGCTGTTGGACTTGCCAGGAATGAAATCACTAATATTTTAAGTTTATTATTTCTGTAACATTCTATTAACATGCTTTCAAGTAATTGAAAAGGTCCCAAGAGCATGTCATTAGAAGTCTGTCTCTCTCTCTGAGTCCTGCCCCACAGGCAGTTTCCAGAGACCTTGTAATGCTTCTAGAAATTTCCTGTACATTAACACGTATGGAGGGACACTTATCCCTACCTCTGCACAAAAGAGCTCTGATTAAACACATTGCTTTCTGTCTGTTTTCTCTTGGTTCCACTTTACAATCTGTCTGCAGCAGTTTTCATGATGCAGTTGATTTCCAGATAACTGGCTACGAAGTGGTCTTGCTCCTTTTTGAGATGGAGCAGAACATCATTCTTTATTTAGACATCCCCTCCTGATGGACACGTAGGGTGACTCCTGTCTTCGTCACTGCGAAGTGACTCTCCACACATGCATCTTTGGGCCCAGAAACGTCTGGAGTCTGGTTGATGGTGCTGAGGAAGCCAGGAACTCCCACCTGCCCGCCTCCTCTCCACTCCCCTCCGAACACCCTCGCTGGTGTTTGCAGTCTTGAAAGAAAGACTTTTTTTAAATTGACTTTGGCTTCTTGGCCTGAACTCTGAAGTGTTTGAGCTGATAAGAGAGTGGGCTTGGCTGAGGGGCAGGGAGCCACTCGTTACCTTGGAGGCCTTCAAGCCAGCCGAGTGGGGGCCCCGGTCCCCCATCTCTTGCCACCCCAGCAGTGGGCAGTGTGAACAGGAGGAGGGTACGTCTGCACTGGTCCCAGAAGGATGAAGCAGGGGGCGGAGGACAGAAGGCGGCTGCAGGTAAGCCCACTGCCTCTGCTTCCTCGCGACCTTCAAGAACGGTGTTGGGAGGGCCCAGTGAGGGTTGTCTCATTCACCAGGCCTCTCCTAAACCGAATAAGACACTGTGGGCAAGTTAGAGCGAAGGCCTGGCTCACCTCAACATCTGGGCACACCCTAAAGTGGCCTCGCACCCTGAGGGGCCTGAGGGCGCCACAGAGGGGCCTTGTCTCCACGGTGGTGACAGATATCACAGGCACAAGCATGACACAGAATCCCCACATGCTGTCCACTAGTATCTCATTCCAGGGCCTTTACCTGCCAGGCCGCAGAAGTAAACAAATCAGTTCGAGTCCCCACCTTCTGGAACATTCTTCAGTCTAGAATGACAGAGAGGTGACAAACAGGCAAAAAGTGTTCGGCGTCCTGGGCACTACTGTGGGGCCAGGCAGTCAGAGTGGGGCGGGGGGTGCAGAGCAGCGGCACTGCCTGGCCTCGCGTTGGGGAGGACCTTCCACCTCCCAGCTCAGCACCGATCAGGACTCCCAGGCCCACAGGCCCTATATGATCTGCCTCCCCCGACCCGCCCCATCTCCATGCGGGGTCAACACCGTCAGCTTGATCTGCTCCTCTTCGGGTCCTCATAACTCTGCTCCTCTGCCTCCACCGTGGGCACCTCCCACCTCCTTGGCTGAGATGTCACCTCCTCCTCCAGGAAGCCTTCCTAGAAGCCCCTACATGGGTCTAGAGCCTCCTCAGGATTGTCATTCACACCTGTGTATTCCCTGTCCCCGTTCCAAAGACTCTGCGTTGGGGTTACCTATTTACCGGTGGTCCAATGTAGCCCACCACGGCCAGAGTCTAGGCTCTGTGGCTACCCCTGCCCCAGATTCAAATGGTGGATCCCCCTCTTAGCTGTGCAACCTTGGGCCCCAGTTTTGTCCCCTGGAAAGTGGGCAGTATGAAGGCACCTACCTCTTAGGATGCGTGTAAGGAAGAAGCGATTTCACACGAGTGCTCGGAATAGCATCTGACACAAGCGTGTGCTCAGTGTAGGTCAGCTGCACAGTGACACTCTCTTTCTCTCCAATAGTAAGTGCTCACTTAATGTCTGCTGGATAAATATATGCAGGCCTTCAAACATATTCATGAAGGTGTGGAGTGGAGGGAAATGCTTAGGATAAAATGAAAGGTTTTTAAAAACACAAGAGTAAATCATTGAGTGGTATGATTTACAGCCATGCACACACATGCACGCACGTGTGCACACACACGCACAGAGACCCCAGACCCTGGCTTAGGAGAAAGAAACAAAAACCAGAATGTCCAGCATGGTGCCATTAGAAGGATGGGGCAAAGAACAATGTTTCTTTCTTGTTTGATGTGTTTTTTTCTAATAAGCCTGCTTTGCATTTAAAGGGGAAAAATAACAACACATCTAGAGAAGGGGGGCCTGCAGCCCTTCTGCTCCATGCAGTTTTCCCACAAACCAGGGCAGGGTGGGGCAGGACGGGTGGTTCAGAGAAAGAGCTGCCCTTTTGTAGTGAAGCAAGAGTGGGAAAACCGGCCCATTCTGGAAGGCGGAGGGCGTCACTGACTAGGGGGAGGTATGCCCAATAATGACAACACAACCCTGCTCCCGCCTGGAGTGCCCCAACAGGGCATGGAGGGATGTGCTGGACCCTGCCACCCCCAAACAGGTAACTCCAATCCACAGTGATTGGTGCTGGGACAGGGGATGTACTGGAGCATGAAACAGCCCCAACTCCAGGGGGATCCATGCAAGGGCATCTAGGAAGGCTTCCTGGAGGAGGAGGTGACATTTCAGCTCAGGAGATTGGAGGTGAGAGCATTGCAGGGAGACGGCACAGAGATATGAGGATGAGTAAGTGTAAGCACAGTGTTGCTGCCTCCTAGACTGGACCAGCACCCCTGTGTAGTGTCGCTGCTGGTGTGTCCCTGCAGCCTAACCTGAGTGTTCACCCCAAACCATGTCCACAAAGGGCCTGCTCTAGGCCCACACCACACACATTGCCTGACCTGCCTCCTCCTGACAACCAGCCTGTGAGCCCGTGATGGGGAAACTAACATGTCCACTGAGCTAGTTGGTGAATGTTTCCTTTTTTAAAGGAAAGGTGCAGACAGGAATGAAGGTGAAAAGGCAGACAGGAAGAGTGAGGAGGAAACATTTAATTTGTTTTGTTTAGTTGTTCATCTTGGTTGTTGTCCCCAGCTCCAGGTCAGGCACCTGGGTCGTTGGGATGTATGTGGACTGTGACAGACAGAGGTGGTGGTCTTATCTTGTAACTTGCCAGCGTGCTCCAGTTGGCAAATTTCTGGAGGAAAGGATTGGCTCATAGTCTGCACTGTGTTCTCAGGACCAGGGCTAGAGGTCTAGCACCCAATAAGGGCTTGCTAATGGTGATTGAGTAAATGAACTAACAAATGGGGTATGGATGGATGGAAGGATGGATGGATGGATGAATGGATGGTGAGATGGATGGATGATAGATGAAGGATGGATGGATGTGATGGATGGATGGATGGATGGAATGGATAGATGGATGGATGGATGGATGGATGGATAGATAGATGGAATGGATAGATGGATGAATGGGATGGATGGAAGGATGGATGGATGGATGGATAGGATGGGTGGGGTGGATGGACGGATGGATAAATGGATGGATGGTAAGATGGATGGATGATGCATGAAGGATGGATGAATGGATGGGGAGGTGGGTGGAATGCTTACATGGAATAATTGCATGGCTGAATATGTAAAAGAGTTAATTAAATAAATGATGATTTGAAAGGCAATGGGCACTAAGAGGATGAAGCATGTTTTCCTGAACATTGGATGTGTCCTTCAGAAAGGTCACAAACTGGCAGCTCTCAGGCCAAATTAGGTTTCAGCCATGTTTAGGTTTCATCACAGTGCTTAAAATTTTTAAAGTTAATTCCTACCATTTAAAAACGAGGAAGATTTATACTCAACATCTAGATTTCTGGCTTCTCTTGCAAAGCTGGACCAGTGCAAGCCAGGACCAGGTCCGGGGCAGACAGTGCTGGGCCCTCTGGGACCCCACATCCCTGCCGTGTGCCAGCGTCCCTATCTCAGGGCTGGGTGTCGGCTGCCATCCAACATGGCACTTTGGGCCATACAACTGAAAAGAAAATGAAAACTCCCTTGCACCTGGCTCTCCATCAGAAGAAGGAAGTCGGTCTGCAGGAAATGGGCGAAGGGACGTCTCTGAGGAAGAGAATCTGTGGATCTGCTGCAGAAACAATGAGCCGACAGCCTGGTGGGAGCCTGGTTCTGCTATGCCCTGGCTGTGCAGCCCTGGGGAAGTTGCCAAAGTCCTCTGGGCCTCAGTTTCCTCCTCTGTAAAGCACAGGGGGAGCCCGACTCCACCTCACAGGGTGTGAATGAATAAGTTCCCAGTGTGAAGCTCTCTGTGTGTGAACTATTATTACCTGACGCAGGACTGGCTCCGGTCACTGCCTGGGCCCTGTGGGTGCACAGCAGGGGATCTCATCCAAGGGCCATTTGGCAATGTCTGGATTTGGCAATGTCTAGACATTAGGGGCTGTCACAACTTGAGGGGAGGCGCTACTGGCAGAGACCAGGGATGCTGTTAAACATCCTTCAATGCACAGGCTGGCCCCACTGAGGCTGAGAAATCCTGACCTTCCGGAATCCAAGCTCCCAGCAGAGCTGAGTTGGGGCCAGACATCAAGACCCTGGGTGCTGTATGTGGCAGGAGACATTTGCTCTGGCCCCGTGCCCCATCCCCTGGGGCCCCCCAAGATCATCAGGCCCAAGGATGTTCCCATCCCAGGGTGCCAGCCCCAGCTTGTTCCCAGTCCCAGAAGTTAGAAGAGGAATAGGTCCCTAGCGCCTCCCAGTGGCCTTATTCCTAAACTGCATGACACTCCCTAGCCTGGGGTGTTGGTGGGAAAGGTGAGGACTCGTCTCCAAGTGCTTCTTTATCTAGAGGAGTGCGGAGTATGCAGAGGAGCTGAGGTAATGCAAGATGGCAGCGAAGGCTTGGGAGACAGATTATCATGGATTTGAATCACAACTCGCCACAGACCAGCAGGGAAACCTTGGACACATCCCCTAACCCTCTGGACCTGTTTCTTCACCTGTAAAATGGGAATTATGCGACTGGCCTCACAGTGCTGCTGAGGATTGGACTAAGTAGCATACAGAGATGGCACACACAGGGTGCTTCATAATCCTCCTCTCTGATTCTTCTGTTCACGTAAATTCTGTGAATGTCCAACGTCCTCGGTGCAATTTTTAAACAAGTCTCAAATCAGTACTTCAGTGGCAAAGACATATTTACTGATCTGAAAGGGGATCCACAACATTTCCCAATAACCACAGGCCTCAAAAACACTGTTCACAATGGGCTCCCATTTTTGTTGGACATATCTGTATTTAAAAATACATGTCTAACATCTATGGGAAACAAAGACCTAGTTTTCTTGTATATAAACAGCTTTTGCCAATGAATAAAAAAAGAAAATGAACCAATAGAGAAATCAGCAAAGGACCTGAATGCTTTGCTACTACAAAAGACAAAAGGCCTTTGGTGTCCTCACCAATTACAAAAGGAAAGAATATGTAAATTCAGACCCACCCGTGAGCCCTCTTCTTGCCACATCCCCTCATCCACAAGGTGAAGATCAAAACGTCTGACATAACTGGCCTTTGCTGGAGTGTGAGGAAACAGTGCTCACGTAGGTAGTTGTCTGAATGTCAATTATAGGTACCACCTTAGAAAGCATTCAGACAATAAGTGTCGACACTTAAAAATGCACTTGCCCTATGACTGGGCAGCTCTGCTTCAAAGAATTTATCCAGCAGAAACAGTCACACACATAGACTCCTGCTAAAGCGATGTTAATTGCAGCATTGTTTGTTGCAGCCAAACTGGAATCACCTACCTGATGATCACCAGGGGGCTGGCTAGACAAATGATTCTATTCAAACAAAGGAATATGTAAAGAATGCTCTCCTAGCACGATCTGGAAAGATCTCTAAAGCACATTGTTAAGAAAAAAAGAAAGAAAGAAAAAAGGCACACCAGTGCACAGCAGGGTGTGTAGTATGCTTCTATTTAGAGAAGCAAGAATCCATGCTCCTGTGCCCTTCCTACACTCTGATGGTCTCTATAGTGATCCCCAAGAAATGATAACTCCAAGCTGGGGAGCTTGAATTTTGGAGTGGGGGGCAGAGGGGTAAGGATTAGAAGCAGGATAAGCACTTGTGGTGCCCTTCGAATACTTTTTCATGCAGATATGTTTCTTTATTAATTTTGTGTACGTTTTTAATGCATTGCTAGATAAGAGCGAGAAAGAGAGAAATACCTGGAAGGATGTATTCCAAAGTGCCAGCAGCGTTCTCTCTGCTGGCTGCTGTGAATTAGAAGGGAATTTTATTTTCTTGTGCTTTTCTTAGATGTATTTTCTAATTTTTAAAAAACAATTATCCAGGATTATAAGTTTAGCTTAATTTTTTTTTTTTTAAAGTAGACCCTTGTTTTCGGGATAATCACAAGAAAATTAACTTCCAACATCAAAAACAACATAAAATATACCCTCCCCTAGACGGTCGGATTTTTTTCATTGCCAAGAACATTACAGAATCTCAGGTGGGGTGGGTGGAAATACGTTCTATGAAGAAATGAGAAAGAATAGCTGTCCACCATGCACTTGCGTCAAAGCTTCTAGCTTCTAACTCAGATCTGAGTTAGAATCAGGTTTGAATCGGTTTGCTCTTGGTCCCCAGTGCCTGGCCCGGGAGAGCGAGCAACTGTTTCGACAGTTTGGAGAGAGTGACACCAAGTGGCCAAACCCAAAACTACACCTCAGTTCACGAGGTGAGCGGGAACCTGGATGCCCGTCCGGGTCCCCTCCAGCTGCGGTCTAGAAACTCTCTCGATCTCAATTTTAGCCGCTGTAAAGGGGAGGCAACGCTCCTCACCTGACGGGGTGGAGGTGAGGATTAAAGGCGGTCACCACGGAAAGCAGATCCAGGGCTGCCATGTTGTACAACTTCGGGGGTACCCTTCAGAAAATGGTGCTGGACAGCAAGCAGGCATTACCATCGCTCTCTCAGACTTCCAGTTCCTTCCACCCAGAGGGATTCTAAAGCAGTTTCCCAAAGTGCAGGCCAATGACCAATGATACTTCCTGGGGAGATATAAGTGGGTACAGGCTGGACCATCAAATCAATCACATTCCATTTTCTTTCCATTATTCTGATTATATCTAAGCAATAATCTGTTTGAGAGCAATATGCCTTTAATGTCATTCGAATTCTTATCCGTGTCCGGGTGGAACAAAAGCAAGGCAGACCTCAGACACAGCCTTCAGAAGGTAAGGTTATTTGGCTGCCATTGAAAAAAGTTCAAAGTTTTTAGATTTCTTTTTGTGGTCACCTTTGATTGAAGGTGCTTTTCCACCTAAAACAGATGCTGTAGATTGGATCATCGGCAAGGTCTGTGGTTCTTCCTATTGGAAGGTCTCCGGTGACTTCCTACCTATGGTAGGCTTGGCCACGTGACTTCCTTTGACCAATAGAATGTAGGCTAAGCTTCCCGTGGCTGTTAGGTCTCTGCTGGGGAAACGGCTTGCCTGCGGAAGGCTGCTTCTGGAACCCCAATCCCAGAGTAGAGCACGTGTGCAGCCGAGGTGCAACCAACATGAAATGTAAAGGAGAAATAAACCTCTGTTGTTAAAAGCTCACTGCCATTCTGGAGTTGCTACTGATTGCAGCAAAACCTAGCCTGAGTCGTCTGATTCAGCAGAGGTTAAATGTTTCCTTTAAAAGTAGATATACTTATGGAAAATAAATGTGTCTGTTTAAAGACAAATATTAAGTAAAGAATGGTGCAGGCAGGAGGGGACACACATCATGGTGGCAGTAGTTGGAAGACTGAAGTTTAGAAAATACGGATGCGGCGTTTTCAAGGTGAAAAACTCCAAGTTGCAGATGGCTTGTCTTAGAGCCCCCCCACCCCCCAATATTGCCCAACTCACATTTCAAACTCTCCAGTCTGTTTCCCACCAGATAGCCAGAGTGAGTTTTCTAAAGAGCAAATCAGGTCAGGTTCCACTCTGGTTCTGACCTTTTTAATGGCTCCCCTGTGCTCGCTGGATAAAGTCCTCATTCTTCATGATAACCTACCAGTCTGTTCGAGTCTGTGTCCTCATCTCCACCTCCGCTCTTGTCATCTCTGCTTTAGCCATGCGAACTTCTCTTATTCAGGGCATCTGCCTTAACTGTTCTCTCCCACTAGATCTCTTTTCCCCCAGACAGGAGCATTCCTTCCTTCCTTCCTTCCTTGCTGCCCGTCCTCCCTCCCTCCAAAGAGTTCTTCTCAGAACTTCCAATATAAGACAGTAACCCCCCATTCCTGAACCCTTATCCTGGCATCTTCGTCCATATCATCTATTACCTTTTGACCATATTCCATAGCTGTTCATTATCTACAATCCCCATTCGCATGTTGGCTCTGGAGCGCCCCGATGGAACAGGGGTCGGGTGCAATACACACACATCCCGAGGTCCCGGTTTGCGTCCCAGGGCTGGGGAGAACTACCAAGATGGACAACCGAATAGAACGAATAAATGCTTAAAAAAAAGGTTAGCTTCCTCGAAACCAGGATTTTATCTGTTTGTTTCGCTACTGTAGCGCTACTGCCTGTATCACCGCCTGGTGTGTGTGTGATGCTCAGCATTAGCAAGTGAAGGTCTGAAGCAATCTTGGCTAAAGAAGACATCACGAGCTCCAGTCGGTCTCGTCCAGTGGTTCAGAGGTGAGTCTCATTGGCTCCTTCAAATCACATGTTTCTCCATGAACCAATCAGTGGGGCCAGGAGAATGGGACTACAGTGATTGGCCACACCTAGGTCACATGTTTCATTTACATCCAGAAGTAATCTCGGCCCCACCTGAGCCGTAGGAACTGAATGAGTGGAGCATGTTCCATGTTCTGTAGGAAAACAGTATGTTGCTGTCGGAAAAGAGGACATGGATGCCAGGTAGGCAGTCATCACCACAGAAAGATAAATCATTCACCTAGTTGAGTACCCAGGACTTGGTGTGGGCCCAGCGAATGAGGAGTTTTTTAGGGATCAGGTTGTATTCAGGTGAAGGGTGGGGTAGAGTGGAGGAAATGCTCTTAATACCAGATAGAGCTACAGTAAGGCACAGGTGATCCCTAGGCATCAGCATACCCATGACATGAAAACACTGCTGAAAGAAATGAGACGTTTGGAGCCAAGAAATCTGAGTTTTCTACATGCAGCGTCTTACATAATCAGCAAAATACTAATTTCTTTTGACAGTGATGGCAACACCCTTGAGAAGAAATTTAAAAATAAACACTGTTGGCTCCAACCTATTACTGTTGATTTGTTTGAGGGCCCACATGTGCTTATTGCATGATGCAGCCATAAGGCAAACCACAAACCCCAAGACCAGCCAAGTGGGGCCTCCTGAAATTGGCAGTCATGGTCAGTTGAGATTCTGAAACCATATGCCACAGTGCTGTTACTGGGAATGAGTAATCTATTTTGTTCCAGAATCGAAATTCTAAATTCTTTAATAATACCTACAGTGGTAGCGTTGGAGAGCTGCTCCACAGTGTAGATTTCCCCCTTCTAAATGATGGCCGCTCTGTAGACGCACGCTGCTGCTCAGAACAGACTGCATTTCTCACCCTCCTTTGCGGCAAGGAGTGGCCATGTGACTGCAGTGTGACCAATGGGAGGTGAGCAGAATATGGGCCTGCACACATGGTGGTCAGCCACTTGGAACTTGGGATGAGGTCAAGTTGATTAACGTAAGGCAACAAGTTAGGGACCCAAGCCCTGACAACTTCATGGTATAGAGCCACCATCCCTACTTAGGTTTCTGCGTGAATGAAAAAATACACTTTATTATAGTTCAGTCTCATGTCTTTGGACCCCACAGACGGAATTATATTCTAAATAATATCTCTTTATAGAAGTTGATCTGGTGTGGAACAGTTCTGTAAAGGACATACATAGAATAATTTCGCCTTTTTTTCTTAATCAGAAAGACATACACAGTTTTGATTCATTTATATCAGTATATTCTGGTTCAATATTTAAGACTATCTAGAGGAAGCTGCAATGTCCATGGTGCCCTTCTATCTTGTGCTTTAACAGAATCATTCTTTGGCACCTTTAACTTAGGTTCCCTAATTCTCAAAGCTGGCTGGCTATCAATAGCAAATTGGGAGTCTTTTTAAAATACAGATTCCTGGACCTTGGCCAGTTCACTTGAAGAGTAGGGTATTATAAATTTGTTATTTTAAAAACACTCTCATCTTTACTACTTGTGAGACCTGGGGCAAGTCATTTCTCTTCCCCGTGCTGCTGTTCCCTCATCAGTAATATAAGACGGTAATCACACCTGCTGTAATAGGTCTGTTGCACAGGTGAGCACCTGGAATAGCATAATATCTATAGTGTCAGCTCCTATTATGCCTGTTGGTGGGAATATAAACTGATGCAATCTTTCGGGAGGACATTTCCCGCTTTCTACCAAGGTGTTGAATATGGACTATTTCCAGTCCTTGATGGCTCAAAATTTAGTCTGTACTTAATCTCAGCCCTCCATCTCAGTGCATAAGAATGCTCCTTGCATCATATATACTTACTCAGCAAGGCATGTATGTGTACCTACACTTCCGCCATGCCACAGCAGCAAATCCCCAAAAGGCTTTTATCTCTTGCTTTCACATACTGCGGCAGACTGAATTCCCTTCTGCTTTTTGTTGCCATGCCAGCTGCAACAGGTGGTCTCCGAGAGGGACGTGGCAGGCAGAAACAACTAGGTCACCTGGGAGTTTTTAAGAGCTAAGCCTGGAAGTGGCTTACATCACCTCTGTACATCCCACTGGACAGAAATGAGCCAAATTGCTCCAACCTAATTGCAAGGGAGGCTGAGAAAGGCAGAAGAACATATGGATGTGAGTGAGCGTTGCCTCATACCCGCTGTGAGCCAAGTAAGACTAACAAGGTCCTCGTCCTCAGAGTTTCCCTCCTAAAGAGTCTCTACTCCGAATGTGACCCCAGGAGGAGAGTGTGTGTGTGTGTGTGTGTGTGTTTGTACTTGAGCAAAATCTTCTGTACATTTTCAGAAGTTAGAGCTGTTGCATCACAGGGTATAGACATTTGTCACTTTAATGGACATCACCATTGTCCTGCACAAGACACTGCTAATTTCTACTTCCACCAGCAAGGAGAAGAATGTTTCTACCTCCCTGCAGCCTCGCCAACAGAGGGTGTTATCAGACTTTGGGCTATTGCCAATCTGATAGGTGAGAAACAATCTCTCTCTGTACCTTTAGTTTGCATTTTTTAGTATAATGGAGGTTAAACACCCTTTCATATGAGCTATTTGCATTACTTTATCTGTGAGTGATGTGTTCATAGCCCGTGTCCATATTTCTGCCTAAGAGGAATGGTGCTTCCTGGTGGTCTGGCGGATAAGAACATCAGACAGTTGGCAAGCATCCCAAGGCCCCAGGGTGGAAACCCAAGGCCGACTAAATAAAATAAATGCTTCTTCTTCCTTTCTCTTCCTGCCTCCACCTGTCTTTTAAAATTAAGGGCAGAACAGAATGTATATTAGAATCATTTTTTATAAATTAAAAGCAAAACACTATTTTGGCATATATATGTGTGTATATGTATTTATAGTCTTCTGTCTAGCTGGATGTTTTCTAGAAGCAACCTCAGGAAGCTATTAATTGGGGGACAGGCTTGGTGCCATTTTTTCCATCAAGCTATTTATTTGAATCCCCTGAATTTGGGAGTGATTTGTTTGCCTGAATGCTGTTTCTTGAGTCTTTCTAAATGACTTCAGTTTTCTAATCATGAATGAGTATTAGTTGTACTTTTTATGTCAATAAGGATGATCTGGCCTTTTATGTCTTTATAGGTTTGTATTAAAAATCTGCTATGAGGTCTTTTAATTCAGAAAATTTTAGCAGCACATTGTATCTTAAAAAAAATTCACCATCAGGAACTGAGACCAGTCCCAGAATTCAGCTCACCTTACACTGTCTAAGTGTTCAAGAAGTATTTGTTAGGTTGAAAGAACAGGAAGCTTTTCTAATGGAATCACCAAAGACTCCAACTTCAGGATTACAATATGCTTTTTAAAATTTTCAAGCTCGACAAGACAGAGGCCAAAGGTGCCTTGCCTAAAACAAGGTGAGAGGGCTGGTGTCTTTGTCCCATAAAGTCAAAGGCTGTGACAGTCACCAGAAGGCATTGTCTTGGGAGACTGTATCTCATTAGTCAAGTCTGGGTCATGCGCCTTTCTCAGTCAAACACGCTGCAAAGACTGGCTCTCTGCTGGGTGGCATCCGCAGCGAAGCCAAGGTGGAGTCTGTACACAAAAACCAATGGGCCTGGAGCCGTGGTAGGATGGTTCGTTGTTTGGAAAGATGCAGGCAGGAGTGAAGATGGGCAAAGACAGGTGCGCAGAAAGAGAGGAGGAAGAAGTATTTCATTTTGTCTTGTTCTAATTGGCTGCTCGCTGCCCCCTCCCCGCCCCCCCACCCCCGCGCCCAGATCACAAACTCGGGTCCTTGGGTTGTGTGTGGACCACGTCTGGCGAACTTTACCACTAAGCCACTAGGGCGCACCAGAGGTGAGGTTTTGCCCCAAAGAAAACCCAAGTGCTGACACCAGAAAGAAAAGCAAAGAATGGAAGGCAAATACAACATAATGATACACCAGAAACCTAATACATATAAGACACCGTGCAAGCTGCTGGGGTCATGATGATGACATAGATTTTATCCCAGCCCTTAAAGAGCTGACAGATTAGTGGAACACACACATACACACAAACTAACGTGCAAATCTGTAAAAATTACCAGTTGCAATACATCCTATGAAAGGCACAGATAAAGGGCTGACAGAGAAAATACTTGGAAAAGGTGATCAGAGAGGAGGTGACATTTAAGCCGAGACATAAAGAGGGAAGGAACAACTGGATGGATCCCTGCTTCGCACCTGAACCAGGAAAAATTCCTAGAGAGATCATAGGTTTAAACCTATCAAGTGAAACTGCAAATGTAGTAAAATATTCTGATAAAGCCTTTTATAGTTTCAGACTAGAAAAGACCTTTTTAAAATAATGAAGTAAAACCCAAATTTTCTAAAATAAAGGGTAAATTTGACAATATAACAATATTGAAAGCACATCTTCATGGCTAAAACTATCTTATCAAATGAAAGGCCATAAGACAAATGGGTCGATTTTGGCTGATTACTGGGTTAATTTATCTAATATACAAAGAGTTCCAACAAATCAATAAGAAAAAAGTCAACACCTCAGTGGAAAATTGGGCAAAAATTTTCAAAGAGAAGGAAAAACAAATTATTTTTAAGCATCAAAAGAAGATGCTCAGTGTCACTATCGTAAGAGAAATGAGATAACATGTCCCTTCTCGAATTACCAAAACCCCTGTTCAACCACCCACCAAGTTGATGAGGGCATCAGAAAATGAATGCTCCCTTTTGTTGTTACTACGACTGCAATGCCACATAGAGAAGACTGGCAATAGTCGTTACATCTAATATGTTCATTCCTGTTACCTGAGTAGTTCGGCTTTTAGCAACTTCTCCTACAGGTTTATTTGCACATAGACAAAATGATCCATACAGTGATTCACTGTCACATTATTTTTAATAGCAAAAAAAATCAGAAACAATGCTTATTAATAAAGGGTTGGATAAATGATGGTCTGCTCATCCAATGAAATACCATCCAGTAGCATCAAAGATCGGGCAGCTATACAAGAACTGCTAAGTGGAGATCATGCCAGGAGCTCTGAGCAAAACAGAACTGTGCAGAATCGTGTGGGTGGCAGGTACGCACTGACAAAGAAGCACACTGTAAGGGGTGTACTCAAAAATGCATTCATTTTGCTTCTGTACTCCATGTGTTCGAAGAGTGCACAGGGGACTAATACTCAGTTGCTGGAGGATAGAGAGTAGGCAACATGTCCCAAGGTCCAAAAGAAAGTGGTACATTCCAAGCACTAAGGGTGTGCCTGGGAAGGATGACATGTGACAGATGGTGGTGGCCAGATGCTACAGAGCCTTGCAGACCACCATTTAGGAGTCTGGTCCTGAGTCCAAGTGCAGTGGGGAGACAGTCCAAAAAAGAACACGATCTATTCACATTTGGGGAGCATCTTGCTGCCATTTGGGAAAACTATTGGAGGAAAGAGAGAAGGAAATAGGGAGGCCTGTTAGAAGGCTGGACAGTCATCTCTGGGAGAATGAGGGGTGGACCTGGCGGTGGCAGTGGACCTAAGTGAGGGGTGGACACACCGAAGGAGTTTGATGTTGGAATCCAAGACTGCGGGCTGAATACTGTCACATACCATGTGTGTGGTGACAGTGATGTCTGAGCATGAAGACTGGGGAGGGGGCCCAGTTGGCTTGGGATGAACATGCGCTCTAGGACAGGCAAGGCCAGGTTGAGGGGCTGGTAAAAGATCTAATTGGCATCATCAAGTAGCATGACTGAGGCTGCAATGGGAGGGAGGGGGAGTGATTGAGAGAGAGAGAGAGATCATGAAAAGCAGGAACTACTGATATAATACTTATCATGAATGACTGTCACGGACCCCATACTGAGCACAAAAAAGCCAGACACCAAAGAATACGTACTTATAATTCCATTTATATAGAGTTCCAAAATTGGCAAGACAGACGTACAGTGATGAAAGTCACAACAGGGGTGCACCCTGGTGGAGTAGCAGTTTGGTCAGCTGCCTGAGACAGGTGCAGTCCATACGCATCCTAGGGATCCTGGTTCGGGTCCTGGGACCAGAGAAACAACCAAGATCCACAACTAAATAAATAAAGTGCTTCCTCCTCCTCTCTCTTCCTGCCTGCCTGCCTCTGCTCACCTTCATTTCTGCCTGCACCTTTCCTTAACAAAAAATAAGAAAGAAAGAAAGAAAGAAAGTCACAATACGGGTGACCTATGGAGGAGGTGGGGCGGGGGGGCAACTAGACTGGGAAGGAAGCAGGAGTTGGAAGGGTAGAAATGTTCTATGTGTAAATCTGGGTGATGATTATCCAGGTGTAAACATATGAAAAAGTCTTTTGGATACTTTACTATATGGATGTCATATCACAATTCGAAACTTTTTAAAAGAATAAATGGATTATTTTCCCATTAGAAAAACATCAACAAATTTGTATGAAAACTGAGATAAATAACTAAAAAGTTAATGCTTCAAGCATCTTATTTTCATAATCACGTTTCTTTAGAAACAAAGTTTAAAATGAACTATTACTTTTCAGAGTAAACCCTTTTTTATTTGAAATTTGAAAATTTCTTCATTTCATCTTCCTTGTTTTTTCTCCTGTTAAATAGGTGTAAGATTAAATTTAAACATTTTTATTCAGTAAGTCATGTCCATCATTTATGATAACTTCTTGGTGGCACCAGATACCCCTGGAGGTGGGCGGGCAGGGCAGGGCCAAGCAGGGGCTGGTGTAAGAAGATCCTAGACTGCCCCTTCCACCTTGCAGGGGGCTGAGAATTACTTTCTGGAGACACCAGGCTAGAAAGGGGGTGAGTATTAGGGGCATCACGCTTTGCAGAGCAGGTAAAGCAAGGAGCTAAAGACAAAATGGTGTACCTACCTTCCTTCCCTGGTTCAGCTTCCAGAATAAGGCAGCGGGGCTCAGGCAGGGCCCTGGGAGAGTTCCCTCCAGAGAAGTGGAAGCGGACCTACTCAACGAAAAGACTGATTGATAATGACGTTCAGGTCCCAGAATGAAAAGGCTGGCTCGCTGCCCAGCCACATTATAGAGAAACACAGAGAGCTTCCAAATCATTTTTGACTGCCTCCCACTCAAATATGAACAGCAGTCCAAAGAGCCCCTGACAGCTGAGAAACACTTCCAACCTGAAAGAGACTGGCATGGACAAACAATAAAAGGGATCTAAGAACAAACCCAGACACTGCAGGGAGCATATTAAAAAGCATCCAATATGTTTCTACTCGCTGGCTATCAGGGAAATGCAAATGAAAACAGCAATGAGATATTATCCTACACCTGAAAGACTGGCTATTATCCAAACGTCTGGAAACCACAATTGCTGGCAAGGATGTGGAGAAAAGGGAATACTTTTGCACTGTTGGTGGGAGTGCAAATTGGTACAATCCCTATGGAGAACAGTTTAGAGATTCCTCAAAAAACAGAAGATGGCAATCCCATATGATCCCGTCATTCCACTTTTGCGCATCTCCCCAAAAGATACAGAAGCATCTGCAGAGATGTATGCACCCCCATGTTTATTGCGGCCTTAATCACAATAGCTAAGAACTGAAAACCACCTAACTGTCCAACATCAGATGATGGACAAAGAAGATGTGGTCCATATACACAACAGAACACTGCACAGCCCTTAGAAGAGATGAAACCCTGTCATTTGAATCAACGTGGATGGAACTAGAGGGGATGATGTTCAGTGCAACAAGTCAAAAGAAGAAAGACAGATACCAGATGACCTCACTCATAGGTGGAATGTGAAGAGACAAAAGAAAGGAACAGATGAAACATAACCAACCCTGGAACATCTGCAACAGAACTGAGGTGACCGAAAGGGAATGGGACAGGGGTTGTGGAGTGGGTGGTAAGTGGTAGCAGAGCCTACTCTACAATGGTGGCAAACACTTGGTGATATGGTGGAGGGCAGGATGTGTTGAAACATATCTAAGAGATGGGATCTATACATAGGAAATTATTTCAATGTGTAGAATAATTACTATATTAAAAAATGTATGAAAAAAAGCATCCAAGACCAGAAACCAGGACTGGCATATCAGTCATGAGCAGTCAGTGTGATCATATAAGGTTGTGCAAGTTGTGGACTGCACAACTCCAGCGGGCATCTTTCACATTGAGTCTGTGTAAATGGTGCCCCTAGGGTGGTACATTCATTGCTGTACATGGAATCCTGACCCACTGTCTATCTATGGAAAGTAATAATAACAGCATCTCCTAATCGGGGCTCTTGGAGGGCAGAAAACTCTCTTGGTCGTTTTCCTGACCCTTGTATCTAATGTAAACCTATTGAGCTGGCTCTCAGTAAATGTTTGTTGACTAAATAAACGTGACTACGTGAATGAGTGAGGGAGTGAATGTGTGTCCAGTGATTTGCAATGTCCATAGCACTTCCATGTCTGCACAAGAGCACAATAAAGCAGGCAGCATGATGTAGTGGCCATGTATCCAGGCTCTGGAGGCAGAATGCCTGCTTCAAATTCCAGTTAACTTAATCCCTTTGAGGCGCTGTTCCTTCATCTATAAAATAGAAGGGATAGCGATGATGCCTGCCTAAAAGGGTTATTGTGAGGATTAACTGAGATACATAATAAGCACTTAACATGGACTTAGCCAAGTCTGGTCAGTTATAATTAGATTTGGCTATATACAACAGAAAACCCATATAAGTGACTTAAACAAGATCTCTCTCTCTCTCTCCCTTTTCTCCCCCTATCCCTGCACATGTACTTAAGAAATCGAAAGTTGTGGTATCCAGGGTAGAAAAGATGAATAGTCAGAGTCTTTGACTTCTTTTTCCTCCACCAACCTCTTTTGCTTCATGGAATAAACTGACTGCCTGAGTGCTAGCCATCATGTCTATATTCCAGGCAGGAAGGAAGAAGTGAGGAAAGCTAAAAGTTGTGTGCCTGCCAGCTATTTGCCCCACCAAACAACTTTGGATAGCTTCTCCCCAACCTGCATGGGAGGCACATTGCTGCCCCAAACCAAGTCAGGATCTGTTAAGGAACAGCTAATGGGAGAGTAGCCAGCTATATTTGCCACAGGAGGGCTCAAGAAATATTAGCTGCCATTATTACTGATGTTAATCCAGTTTTAGAGAGGAGAAAAGTGATGCTGAGACATGAGGTTATTTGCCCGAGGTCTTATTCAATTAATTCAATAAATGCTTACTATATGCCTACTTTTTACTGGTTCCTTAGGATACAAATGCTGAATAAGACATACAATGCTCTTAAGCACAGGGAATCAAGTCATTTCCAAGATTGTGGCAAGAGCTATAAAAGAACATACAGAAAGTGACCAGTGACCCAAAGGACAGAGCACTCAGCCTGGAGTGAGGGCATTAAGGCTGGAGTCAGGGAGGGCTTCTTGGATGAGGTGGCAAACCTCACTGTGGGTTTAAAGCTGCAACCACTTCACAGGGCTCTGGAGATTAAATGAGATACATGAGTGAGGAACTTAGGGCAAGGCCTGACATCCAGGGAGTGCTCAGATCCCAGCAGCTCTCATACTGCTATAACTAATGTTATCATCATTACATTATCATTACTTTATTATTATCTGACTCACTTGGCAAAAAATAAAAATGGCCACTTCTCCACTTTATTTTGCAAATGAAATTATCTTCAAAGGGTGTCTACCTCCAATGTGTATTTTAAAAGCAGAATAACAGGAAATAAAAATTCCTCATTTTCCACTGACTCTAAGCCAAAAACTGACCTTGGAGATGACAAATTCATACTTTCTCAGAAAGAAAGGAATTTTAAAAGCTAGCATCTTCAAAGTTTTTATCTCAAGCACTTAGCTGCCATCCTCTCTACTCAATAATAACAAAGAAATAAGGGGTTAAAAGAATTTTTTTTGACATCAAGAAAGTTTGGTTGGCGTGAAAAGACCAGAAAAGGTGGAGCTAATTCACATTTTTAGTCAAAGGACCCCAAGAAAAACAAAGTTTCCTGGAAGAAGAAAAAGCAGGATCTAGGTAAAAGCAAACTCAGAATGAAACCAGATTATGTGGGGGCCACAAGGCAGCCTTTAAACTGAACTTCAGAAATGCCATCTGTCCCCTGGGTATTTTGGGACTGTCCTCAGCAGGCATGGCAGGAGCCAGCCTGTTTGGCCATCTCCAAGGGCGCACCTAAAGAGTGCATCACCCACCTCCCCTTGACTCCAGACACCACCAGCCCCCAGGGCTGTGTCAGCAGCAACATAAATGGGACAGAGATAAAGGGAGATATTTAAACACCCAGAAATCATCTGCTAACTTAGGAACCAAGCTGCAAAATGTCTTTCTTAATGGCTTGAGTTGGGAATTTGGATTTCGAACTTCTTCTCTTGCCAGGTCACCAAAACATATTCGTGTATTAATAGAAGGCAAGTGTCAAGCTTCGGGGACTGGAGGGCTGCTGGCTCTGGATCGACATGAGTCAGAGATGAGCGCCCTTCAGAGCCTGCTGCTCAGGGTTGGTGTTTACTGAATGCTGGTGCAGGGCCTTCTAATCGCCTCATCACGGCTGCTATTGTTAGGGTAATTATTAAGCACTTGAATACTTGCATAAGGAGGGCGCAATCCTTTAATTACGTTAGTCCCTGCATCATTGTTGGGAGGTGAGTTGTAATTGTTCTCCCTGTTTTGCACCAAAGAAAATGAAGGCCTGGGTGAATGAACAACTCAGGGTCAAAAATTAGTCAGAACACGGGAGATGGCAGGATGTGGGTGGGAATCAGGTCGGCACTGCTTCTAGCCCAGATTAAAATGTTTGCGGAGCTAAATTCAAGATGTGTGCTTTATGCTTGGAGAAGAGGTGGGGGGGGGAGAGAGAGAGAGAGAGAGAGAGAGAGAGAGAGAGGGAGGGAGGGGAGAGGAGAGAGGGGGAGAGAGGAGAGGTGTCTGTGTTTCTGTGTTTCTGGGTGCTCGAATGTCTATAGGGGGTTGTGAGTTGTTCTGGGTATGTTTGTGTGTGCTTTGTGTCTGTGTTTTTCTGTTTGTGTGTTTGTCTATATCTCTGTGTGTCTGTCTTGTGTGGAAAATGAGGGACCGAAGTGGAAGACGGAGGGTGCTGTGTTAGGCTGGCCCAGAGGGACAAAGCAGCAGCGGCCATACCCGGGAAAAAGGTGACTGACGTCAGACTGAGGCACTGAAGCCCACACCTGGAATCACAGGACCAATCCCCAGTCGCGACGTATGAAGCCCGGGAAATTCTTTTGCTTAAAGAGCGCGCTTCCCTTTGTTCGGGCACAACTTCCCCGGCCCCATTCTGGAACCGGAGAACTTCGCCCAGCTGCGCAAACCCCAATAAAGCCCTGGCTATTCGACTTTTTGTTTGATTGACTTTCTTTCCTCGTGGAGCCCAGAAAAACCTTTCACTGAGGAGACAAGGAGGGGATCCAGTTAATACCATTTAGAATGGCAAATCTCGAAATTCCCTTAGAAACCATTGGTCCACAAAATATCGCACTGTCAATGGTGATAGGTGTGTTAATAACTTAGAGATTTCATTTAAAAAGTAATGATCAAGTGTTTACTAGTAAAACGACAAGATGCCTGCAATTTGCTATACATTACTCTAGCAAGGAAAGCAAGTGGAAGAGAGAGAACGAATTCGTCACAATGTGGATAATTGTCGAAAGTGAATACTCAGGAGTTAATGGTACAATTGTCTCTATTTTTTGCGCATGCTTGAAATCTTCCATAATAATTTTTGTTAAATCATATAATTGCACACTAGAACCCTGTAGGTCAAATATCATTCATAAAAACCTATAAAAATTGAACTGGCTGCCAATATTTAAAAATGGGAGCTAGTATACAGTAATCTCAATTACTGAGTTTCTTTTAAAAATCAAAAACTCTAGGTGCATCCTGGTAGAGTAGTGGTTAGGTTTGCCACCTTCAGCAGAGCACAATCCATAAACATCCCAAGTACCCAGGTGCATGTGCCAGAAGGAACAACTAAATAAAAATAAAATAAAATGCTTCCTCTTCCTCTCTCTTACTGCCTGCACCTTTCTTTTTAAGAAAAAAACAATAACAAAGAAAAATCTCTAGTAACTTACTTAGGTCCCACCATTCTTTTTGGTCAACATAGCTGGGAAGCATCCCATTAAATGGGACTTTTGGTTTCAATTTGCCACAATCCCCACCATCCCCTATTATTCCTGATACTAAGTCTTGTGTTACTGTTTATTTTTTTAATAGAAATTTTTTTTAAAAAAGTGAATGAGCTCTCTTGGTGTGAAGACAGTTATTTTCATCAAAATGTCTAATCTCCACTTCTTTCTTACTAACAGAAACACCTGTACTATTGGGGATGGCCATATATTTAAAAGTCACACTTCCTAGCTTCTCTTTTCTTTCTCTTCTTTTTTTTTTTTTTCCTTTTGCCATCCCGGCCCCAGGCCACACAAAATCCCAGCTTCTCCTGACTCTAAAAGTGCCCTAGTGCGTCTTAGTCAGGGTGATTTTTGTCCCTCAGAGGAAAGCAGGCAATGTCTGGGGACCTTTTTTGGTTGTTGCTACTGGGGAGGGGAGAACTACTGATATCTAGTGGGTAGAGGCAGGGACACTGGTAGACAGCCTACAAAGTCCAAAACAATCTCACAACGAAGAATTACTTGGACCAAAACGTCAGTAGTGTGGAGGGTGAATGGCCAAAGCATTGTTAAGTGGATATCAATGGTGGGGTTTGCAAGTCAGCCTGTGGTGCTTTCATTTTCCATTTTCCCTGCCATGCAAACGTGATGGCTGGAGCAGAGGCAGCCATATCAGGACCCCAAGGAGGAATGCTGTTTGTGAAAGACAGAAGGAAATGCAAACCCTGACCACATCATAGCTTCCAGACTTGTCCGTTGGAATACTGACTTCCAGACTGTTCTGTATTTTTTAATTGAGTTTAATTGACATGTAATAGTCTATTAGTTTCAGGTATACCACATAATGATTCAGTATTTGTATATATTATTAAACGATCATGTGGTAAGTGTAATTAACATCCATCACCACAAATTTTTTATCCTGTGATGAGAACTTTGATCTACTCTCCTAGCAATTTTATGTTTTATATCACAGTCTTAACCCATTACAGTGTTGACTATAATCACGTGCTGTACATGACATACCGTGACTTATTCTAAAGCAAGAAGTTTGTACCTTTTGACCCCCTTCACCCATATCACCCACCCCGCAACATCTGCCTCTGGCAACTACCATTCTCTTCTCTATATTTATTAATAAGCTTAGTTTTGTTTATTGCTTTAGATTCCACACGTAAGTGAAAACTGGTTACGTGAAAGAAATACATCTTTAACCTGTTTAAGTCCCTGGAGCCAAATCTCTCTTACTGTCTGTTAAGGGCAATTTCTAAATAATTTGTCTCTGTTCCCAGCTGCTTACATTAGGGGGGAAAGGGATGACAGATCAGGAAGGCCCTGGGTTTAAAGAAAAAATGAAAAAGCACATTTCTTCGTAATAATGACCCACTGACCTCATTTATGTAACTTCTTTGTCCCCGAAGCTTTGCAACGTCTGAACTGTCCAATTCCTCTGAATGAAAGATGAGAAACTGAGGTCCTCAGCCAGGGAATGATGACTGGGGACTAATTCACATCTGGTGCTTCTCTCCTTACCTCTCTAAGCCCCTGCCTTCCTGCCCCCCAGCGAAGAACGTGGTTCCCGCAGCAGACACCTGGGCTCAAACATGCGCGCCACCACTTACTATTCTGTGACTTTAGGCAGCTCCCTTAACCTCTTTGTCGCTCAGGTGATAGTAAAGTTGCCTGTTGCTTAGGGAAGATGCATTCACATCAGCCAGGGCCTCAGCAGGACTTTTATGAATAGACTATTTATAAAGTCCTGGGTGGGGTGTAGGGACCCCAGTGATCTGTAACATCCCAGGGCTAGTAACAGATGGGGTGTTGTCATCCCTGGGAGGTAGTAACACTGGAGGTGCTATCACCCTAGACCTGAAGGTACAAAGAAGCAGGTGCCAGATCTAGAGAGATGGAACCCCAAGGAGAGGCTGCCTGACAGCAACTGCATTTGGGGGACACAGTAGCCACAGGTGACCCAATCAAAGAGCTGGGGGAATAAAGACAGAGGCCTAACCTAGCGCCCTCCTCTCATCTCCTGCCAGTGTATCATACTGATCAAACCCGGTCAGAAAGCAGAGAGCATGAAAGCCCTTTGAGGGTGGCCACACCATCGCACTGCAAAGTGGAGGAGGCTAGAGACCAGCACATGCACCACCACTCTGCAACTGAAAGCATCTGGAGTGTGCCAATGGAAAGAACGGAGGTGTCATTTCCTTCCCCTTCCCTTTGTCCCACTGGAAGGAATGTGGATGTGATGGCAGGAGCTACAGCAGCCTCTTTCACTACAGTGTGGGAGCCAGCATCGGGAGTACCAAGTAACAAGATAACAAGAGTCTGAATCCCAGAGAAGGTGTAACCTCCACGGCCCACCAGACACTACCCGTAGGACTGTTCCATGAGAGAGCATTCACCTTTTAGTCTG
This sequence comes from Solenodon paradoxus, assembly GCA_004363575.1. Lineage (NCBI taxonomy): Eukaryota > Metazoa > Chordata > Mammalia > Eulipotyphla > Solenodontidae > Solenodon > Solenodon paradoxus. The sequence goes on from RJWH01003485.1 coordinate 28,097, forward strand.
TTCAAGTCAGTTGTTTTGGTGATATCCTGACCAATACAAGATTTAAATCAGGTAATTGCTCAGATTTGGGGAACTGAGATTTTTAAAAACAAGAGTAATTGACTGAAAAGTTGAAGACTACTCAAAACTGCTGTTAAGAAATCTGCTCTCCAATGAAATTCAGTATACTACAATAGGGACCCAGTGCTTGGTGAAAAAAGACACACACACACACACACACACACACACACACACACCCCAACCACGCAACTTTAACATCCAAATCGCCTGGGGAATCGAGATGGTCAGTAAGCCAAGCCCTCTTGTCAGTGACCCAACCACTCTAAGGTCATGGAGTGGGGCGCAAACCCTGAGATGAACTCTGATTTGTAGCACATGCTCATCTCCGAACCAATCATTGCGGTCATTGTACTCTGACAGGCTAAGTCACACACTCTTTGCTGGGTGGAGCATCCCCGGAACCTCAGAGGGAAAGAACTTCTGGAGTGCTGGGTGCTTGGTACAGAAGAGGATGGGCTCCCGTTTTGCAAGCGTCCTTCATACTCATCAGTATGAACCAGAGGGACATTTTAGAAAATAGCATAAAGTGTCATAATCCCAGGGGTAGTTGCTGTGAGAGTTCCCATCAACCATGTTGCAAAATTTTTTGGCAACTCCAAGTATTGAGCCAGACTAACTCTTCCCTGCCAACATTCAGCATGTGTGACTAGCCCCAGAAAGTAACTAAATAAAAAATAGGCGCAAGAGACACCCCCACCCCCCCCCGTCCCCCACCAGCCCCAGCTGGACACCCAAGGGACATTTCCAATGGAGCGTCCTCTGTATTTCAGTAACTTTCTGTGAAATACAAAAAGGAGTTCATGTGAAATAAAGGGGCGATTTTGTGCCCATGGGTGGGGTGTGAGGCTGGTTAACGCCATGAGAACCATGGAGTCCTTCTACCCAGTAAGCAGGAGTCATCTGCTTCTGCTCCAAACGGCATTACTACAGCGTGGCCCACCTGGCTCTGTGGGGCAGATTTGCAGCATGACTGTTTGCTGTTGCATCTAACTGCTATCTCAGTTTGGAAATCCCTGATAACAGACCTCCCATCTTCGTTTGGGTTTCCCCAGAGGCAGACCGTGAGACAAAGATTCAAGAGTGACAAATAGTCTACTGGAAAAGCAAAGGAAACACCCATAGGGAAGCAGTAAGTGAGCTAGGGAAGGGAGGATGCGTTAGTAGCCTGAGGGACAGGGAGTGGGGGTATTAAAACACCACCTCTGAGAGACCTGGTGGTTTAGTGGTTAAGTCTGTGGCCTCTGGCCAGCACAGTCCACATACATCCCAAGGACCAGGGTTCATGACCTGGGACCAGAGGAAACAACCAAGATGAACAACCTAATAAAATAACTGAATGCTTTTTCTTCCTCTCTCTTCTTGCCTGCTTGCCTGCTTGCTTTCATTCTTACGCTTCACCATTCTTTAAAAAAAAAATCTCTTTCCATCACTGATTGGCCGTTGCTGGGCAGAAGGGGAAATACAAATTCTCCCGCACTTTTGATTCGCCGGACTGCAAAAGCCAAGGGAAAAATTCACACGGATACTAGCAGTTAGAATTAGTAGAACCCGAGAGGCCCAGACACAATTGCTCACTGAGGCGCAAATAGTTTATTTGGGAGGCAAGCCCAAGAGGAACAATGAGGGAGCAGGAACCTCAGGTTCCCATCTCAGTGGGAAGAGAGGCCACTGCTGAAGGCTGTGTCAATGAGGTGATGACTTGTCCCGACAACCCATTGGACAGAAGTCAAAAGAAACCTCCTGGTGTCCTCAGATTCAGAAGACGCTGCGGATGGGTTTCATTTGTTCTTTCATTCACGCAACACATTTATTTGGCATCTACTACATGCAATACAAGAGAATAGAACAGGCAAAATCCTGCCCCTTGGGGAAAGGACAATCCTGCCTCTTTTCAGGGAAAAGGGCACAAACACACAGGGAGGTCAGGAAAGCACGGCTGTTAGGAGGGGAAGTGGAAGGGGAAGGCAAGGTAGGGAATATAAAGTTCAAGTGCCTGATCAGTGTGGGCTTCACAACGTCAGTCCTGGTGACTCTGGTGGCTGGATTTGTTGTTTTTGTTTGGAGAGGCTGTGACTGCAGGGTGCTGAACCAAAGCAGGGTGAATTCTACTATAGATAGAATGTCTTTTTTTATTTTTTTAAAGAAAGATGCAGGTGGAAATGAGGGCGAGCAGACAAGCAGGCAGGAAGTGAGAGGAGGAAGAAGCATTTTTATTTTATGTGTATTTAGTTGTTCATCTTGGTGGTATGCCCCCACCCCTGGCTCAGGACATGAACCTCTGTCCCTAGGATGCATGTGGACTGCACTCAGCTGGAGGCAGTGGCGCTAACGCTCCTCCACCAGGGTGCACCTAGAATATGTCTTTAAAAAAAAAATGTTTAAAAATTATTTCAGAATACTCTACAGTAGGCCTATCAATTGCACATTACACAGGGAAATCAAGCCTGGTGAGAACTCAGAAACAAGTCTTCCCTCCCCCGAGGGAAACTTTGTCACAGAAAGTGAGAGCCTGGGGCCATCTAGACAACGTACCTGGAAGCACTTGGGAGAATTTATGGAAATGCAGGTGTCTGTGTTGAGGAATGATTGTCTATATATGTATATATATTTATAAGTTTGTTCCAAACAGGCAAGTGTGAGAACAGATGCCTCTAGCCTCTGCTACACTTCGCACCTGTCTCTGTGAGCTCAGCTCATGGAGAGACCAAACTTGCTCAAAGGGGAGAAAGCTCAGTTGAGCAGAGAAGAATCCTGTTTCCTAAAAATCTTGGTCATCTTCATTAGAGACACATTTAATCTTAATTCCATTCCAGAAGTCTCAGATGCACTAGACAGAAGACTTAAATGAAAGTGTCCAATCCTGTTGGAGAGGCAGAGGGAATCAGATCCAAGGCAAGGGTGCTTCTAAGAGAGAGAAAATGGATGAATTTGATGTATTGATGAAAAAAGTGAATGAAATCAAATCAAAAAAAAAAAAAAAAAGAAGCCTAATCTCAAAAGCAGGAAGTTGACAAAACAGTTAAGATTTGGGTAGATCTTGGCACCCCCTGGTGGAGTAGGGGTTAGGTCTGCTGCCTCTCACCAAGCGCAGGTCGCATACATGCCAAGTTCCACATCCCAGGACAGGGTAGGGGGTGGGAGTGGAAGTGGAACAACCGAAATGAACAAGTAAATTTAAAAAATGAAATTCTTCTTTCTCCTCTCTCATCCTACTGCTTGCCTACTCACCTTCCTGACTCGACCTTTCCTTTAAGAAAAAGAAAGAAAAGAAAGATTTGGGCAGATCTCAGTGCACCCTGGTTTGCAGTTTGGTCAGCTGCCTTTGGCCAACGCAGTGCACCTTAGGGACCCAGGCTTGCAGCCATGGTCTAGGGGGAGCAGCCAAGATGAACAACTGAAATAAAATGCTGCTTCTTCCTCTCTCCTCCTGCCTGCCTGCCTCTGCTCGCCTTCATTCCTGCCTGAACCTTTCTTTTAAAAAAAAAGAAAAGAAAAAACTTGGGCAGATCTTCAAAATTAGCTGGTCCATCCAAACCCCAACATGAATTGGGGTTTCATCTTTTTAAATGAGCACTTTAATGCTAATAATAAACACTAATGAGTCAATGACCCTTGCAATTTCAAAACTGCAGTTTTCATCTTCTGGCTGGTGAGGACTTCCACAGACGTGACAATGTTAAAGCAGGGACACACAATTTAAAGAAGATGGCAACGTGACAGTCATAGACGAATATCTGTATGCTTATATGACCCAAATAATTCCTCTACTATTGATATTTGTAAGTGCAACCATAAATGGCAGGGCCGGCATGTGTCCTTGGCTCTGCCCTTCAACAGCTGTGTGCTCTGAGAAAGTCCCTTCATTGCTCTGGGTGGGCCCCAGCTTTCTTATTTCTAAGATGGAGATGGTAATCATACCTGTCTCACGGTGTTGTTGTGAAAATTAAGTAAGACATTGTGTGTAAAATGAGAATATATTATTTATCTGTGGGTGCTGTAGCAAATTATTACAAACTTAGTGACTTAAAAGCAACACACATTTATTATCTTAGAGTTCTGGAGATCGGAAGTTAAAAAAAAGATCTAAACGCAGCCCGGTGGCTTAGCAGATAAGTCTACCCCGTCTGACTGGCACAGTCCACATATATACCAAGGACCCAGGTTCATGTTCTGGAGTCAAGGGAAACAATCTAGATATACGACTAAATAAAAAATAAATATGCTACCTCCTCTCTCTTCCTGACTGCCTATTCACCTTCATTCCTGCCTGCACCTTCCCTTTAAAAACAAACAAATACATAAATACAAATCTATGTATATACATTTATATTTATATATATGCATGTGTGTGTATATATATATATGGCATATGTATACCTTATGAAGCTAAAATTCAGGTACTGTCACAACTTTGTGCATTCTAGAGTTTCCAAGGGGAGAATCTGCTTCCTTGCCTTTTCTGGCTTCTAGAGTCTGCTGAATACCGTGATTCATGGCACCTCCTCTGTCTTCAAAGCCAGCTCATGACACCTTCCAGTCTCTCCCTCTGGTCCTGCTTCCTTCCGCACATCATCTTCTTTGACATTGAGCCTCTTGTTTTTCATAAGGAACCATGCAGCTGCGTCAGGCCCACTGGATAATACAGAACCCTCTTCCCATCTCAAGAGCCTTAATCTAATCACCCCTGCCAAGCCAAGTTTGCCACACAAAGTAACACATCGGCAGGTTCAAGGTATTAGGGCACAGGCATCTTTGGGGGCCATTCTGCCTACCTGTTTGCCTTCATTCCTGCCTTCATCTTTCAAGAAAGAGAAAAAGGGAGGGAGAAAGAGAGAGAGAGAGAGAGAGAGAGAGAGAGAGAGAGAGAGAGAGAGAGAGAGAGAGAGAGAGAGAGAGAGAGAGAAGAAAAGTTAATAAAAAAGAAGACTGGAATAATACTACCCAAGATGCTAATAGTAATTGCAATTGGGCTTAGATCTGTATAACTAGGAGTGGTATTTCTTTTATCCATTTTTCATAACACTTTCATAATAAGAATATTTGTAATTAAAATATTGGTAAATATGAAAATAGAAATACCTTAAATATATACTTATATTAATTTTATTTTTATATTTTGACCTGGCTCTATTGCTGCATGACACATTATCCCAAAACTTAGTGGCTTAAAAAAACCAACAATCTGTTATAAACACTCAACAGTTCTGTGGGTTGACTAAGCTCAGCTGAGTGGTTCTCACTGGGGGTCATGCAGTTGCACCCTGGGTGGACGCCATCTTGAAGTGAACTAGACATCAAACATGGCCACTCAGTGCGCTGCCAGTGGAGTAAACGACTTCTTTTATGGCAGCTAAGGGCCCCACAGGGCAAAAACTAGAACTGGCCTAGTATCACTTCTACCTTGTTCTATTGGTCAAAACAGACACAAGGTCAAGGTCATCCCAGATTCAAGGGGTTGAGGAGTAGCCTGCTCCAAAGAGTGCCGCGCGCGCACTGTGGGAAGGAAATTGATGACCACTATCTTCGAAGTCAAGTCGATGTATATCTTATTCTTCCTCTACCTACCCCTCTTTCATATCATCCCAGATGTTACATGTACTTCTTTCCCCTATTATCATTCTGGGATATCTCCTTTACTCTGATGAGAGTATCACTGAAGCTCGTCACAAGTCTTATGAGTTTTCAGTTAAGTCATGTAACACCCCCCACCTCCCAGCAACATCAGCAGTTAAGCTTCTTAGAAAAGTAGAGGTAAGTTTTGTTTTGTTTTGCTTTGCTTATTTAACAATCCTTCCCACTTTTGGTGCCAGCCACACTGTCTTCCTGGGGGAGAGCAACTGGTCAACCATGGGGTCTTGCACTTTACTAGCCTATGAGTGGGCAAGTGACCCAGGCCAAACAAACCCTGAGTTTTGACTAAGAAAATCTGAAGAAAAAAAAAAAAAAAAAAAAAATTTTTTTCATAGTGGACATATTAGGTTCCCCAGCAGCTATTACAATCCAAATGCAGGAAAGGCCTAATTAAGTCTAACCTGAGGTTATTCAACCTCTGCACTGCTGACATTTTAAAACAGGTGATTTTCTGTCATGTGTGAAGCAAAGGTGGTGCTGTCAAGGGCATTGTAGGATATTCAGCTGCATACCTGACTTCTACCCACGATGCTAATACGCCCCCTCCAAAGTTGTGATACCCAAAAATGACTCCTGACATTGCCAAAGTCATCCCCCTATGCCCCTTGCTGATAATTATTTCAGGGGTGAACAGGTCCAAGCCAGTTTGGCCAGTGAGACACCAGGATAGACTTCCTGAGGGCTCCTGGGAGCACGGCTTCCTTCCCCTTTAGAGAGAGCCCTGGGCAGCCACTTTCTTTCTCCCCCACTGGGTGTTAGCAACTTTCCAGTCTGATTACTACTGGCAGCTGCTCTTCAGCAACAGAAGGAGTCATCTTTCAGAGGAAGCCAGCATGCGGAGAGTAGAAGGAGAAGAGAGCCTGGTTCTCAATCACATTCTTGAACTTTAGTCCGCTAACCTTGGGGTTGATTTGCCTAAGCCAATTGGAGTTGCATTTTCTGTTACTTTCAGCCAAAGCAGCCTAAGAGACAGACTGATGCTGAATTGAAAGCTGGCGGGTGTGCGCCACCAAGATCCCCCAGGGCATCAGCTTTCTAATCCTTTCCAAACTTCTGGAACTTTCTCCATTTCTGTAATGGACCCTGAAGGTTTCTCACAAAGTCCTCTTCTTTCCTATTGGCCAGAACCAATGTCCTGATTCACAGTGGAAGAATTCTGTAACCCCAGATGACTGAAAAAAAGGGCCCAACCTTCCCAGCCACCATCCCCATTCCCATGGGGCTACCTTAGAACGCGTTGACTGAATATGACTCACCTGGTATTTTCCAAAATGCTGTTTCTCAGATCCACCAGAAAGAGGGAGCCCCATGTGAACAGACCAAAGGGGACATCAGCACAGAATGCATTCAGCTAAGTTCTACAGATGGCTCCCACAGGTCAGCCCCACACATCCTGAGGACTGGAAGCTCCAGCAGGGGATGAGAATTAGGTACAAGGGCAAAGAGAAGCCCTTGCTCCACCACCCAGGGGCTCGGTGACCCGAGGGAGTTGCTTCTTCCTCTTGCCTCAGTTGCAGCTGTCAAACAGCATTATCATGTTAACCTCTCAGGGTGGATGAGCACTGAACTGAGATCACACCTCTCTAACCGGTTTAGTGATGCGCCTCGACTGGCTCAGGTGTAACTATGAAAACATTTTATTTTTATAGCAACTACTAGCCAATATTCTCTGTCGAAACCTCCTTTTCCCTCTAGGGAATAACGCAAATGCTAGAAGAGTGGTGGTAGTAGTCAGGATAGCCGGCTGTCGCCCAGCGTCCTGCCCACACTCCCTCACTGAGTCCCGGGTCCCTGCCACGACGCACCCAACCTGCCCGAGGAGGCGGGGACCCACATAATCTCCACTTGACAGAAGCAAAGAGATAGGAGGTAAGTTCCTGCAGATCTTAAGGAACGAGCTTCCTGCACTTCCCTCTCTCCGATTTGGTAACTCATCCCACACTTAGCTACCCAGGCCGCTTCGTTTCAGTTCTTAAAACCAGAAACGCCTAAAATGGAAATGTCAGCCTGAAAGAGGGAGACGCAACCGCATCAACGCAGGTAAATCTCACAGTCACAGTGTTGAGAGAAAGGGGGCAGGCAGCACAGAGTGCACACAGTGTGATTTCACACAGTGAGGCTCCAGGCCAGGCAGACGCAGCGTGTCAGGCGTCAGGGTGGTGGTGGCCCTCGGGTAGGGGGAGTGGCAGCAAAGGGGACGGTTGGTGTGTGACGGTTCTGTGTCTTGGCTGGGGTGCTCATGCAGGAGAATGCTGTGCATGGATGCTGCTTAACTGTGGACTTAGGTATAGTCTTCTGTATGTGTGCTATGCACAGTAAACATTTACTTAAAAAGACTTCAATCTCAGATTTGGTTTCTAATTCTTCCACACCTTTCCTCCTTCTGTCATCCAGTTCAAGCTCATGACTCGGAGGGCTTGGGTATGGAGGGTGGGGGGAGGAGGGGAGTGAGGTGAAATTCTATCGAAATGACGTCACAGTGAGTCCTAGAGACAGGTGGCTTCTGAACCATTGGCTGACCTCTGAACTTAAGACACAGCGACTCAGAGGGCCCCTAAAATCAGTTTATTGCACAGGTAATGTGCCTGGCATAAAGCAGATATAATAGAGGGAAACTCAATATTCTAAAATCTGGGGTGCACCCTGGTGGAGTAGTGGTTGGCTCTGCCGCCTCTGGCTGAGTGCAGTCCATGAACATCCCAAGGATTGAGGTTTGTGTCCTGGGGCTGGGGGAAACAACTAAGATAGACAACTGAAATAAAAAATAAGAAAATCCTTCTTTTCTTCTCTCTTCCTGCCTACTCGCCTTCATTCCTGCCTGTACCTTTCTTTGACAAAAATAAGTGAAAATTCAATAAAGTCTGAGGACAAGAAATTCAGATCTCTGCTTTTTCAAAGAGGCCACACACTTGTGAATTGTTGCTGGTTGAAGAAGACACATCTACGTGAAGCCTTTTAGACATACAGGAAGCCAAAAACCTGCTGTCATGGGCTGAGTTCCTCAGGGGTCCAGGAGAAGACGAAGACTGGACCGCAACCACTTGCTCGGGAGGAGGTCTTAGAAACACCAGGTCAGGGGAGGGAATGGGCATTCAAGAGCAGAGGCCTCTGTGGGCAAGTAGGGCGAGGAGTCACAGTCTTTACCTGGCATGTGTTATTGGCTGCAGTTGCTTCTGAAGGCAGGGATTCCCTGGCACTCTAGATGAAACCCAGGTGAGCTGGACCACTCTTGAGGCCAGAGAGAACTTTCAGCCAGAGCCCCGGAGGCGTGAGCACTGTGAAGATGGGCGGGGACAGGTCAGCAGTATGACCAGTGACCAACCAACCCAGCCTTCTTCTCTGAGGAGAGGAAGCTCTGCTCCACCGAAGCTTCTGTGGAGAGCATCAACAGAAACTCTATCCACTGAGGCAACGAAGTAGAGCAAGAGGAGACAGCAGATACCCAGAGCCTGAGGAGAACAAGTCTGGATTTCTCAGGGAACATCATGGAGGAGAGTGGCCTTGAGTCCCGCTACTTTGTGAGATGAGGATTAGACCATGCTGACTGCTAAAGGGAGGGATGACCTCTGGTGGGTAAAGGATTTGGAAACATTTCAATTTGTCAGAGAGAGGAAGAGACAAAGAGACAAAGATCTGGAGTCAGACAGACAGAGGAAATGATGAGAGAGGGGCTGAAGAAAGCAGGAGAAGGTAGAACTGAAGAGACAGAAAGAACTAAAGAAATGTGAAGTAGGCATATTGTCAACAATTGTTAACAGCGACCACTGATAGTGGGGAGATGAGACGGTCTTCTCTCTCACAGGCACTTTTCAACATTTCTGCATTAAATGTGTATGACTTTTGTGATTAAGGAAAAAAATGAAGAAAAATGAAAATGTCCCACCTCGAATTCTGAATGAGAATGCCACTTTGAATTCTCTCTGTGTACCTCTCCCACTTTTCCATGTTTCTCGAGATAATTTAACTACAAACCCAATTTCCTTTCTTTTCTCCTTTCTTCCCTTTTCCTTTTTTTGAAAATCACTGTGTCACAGCTGGCTCAGTGCTGATCGGGAGGTGAGGCTGACAGTGGTAATTTAAAGATTAAAGTCTGCTTTGAAACTGAGAATTGGATTAACTGCATCTTCCTGGCTCTATCTCTACAAGAACTGTCTTGTCCTAGAGTAATGTAGCAGGGCAGTGGGGAGGGAATCTGATTCTGTTTAGGGTGGTGAAGAATTGGGATTAGATGATTCATGCTTTCAAATAGTCATTCAACAAGCATTCAGAAAGCACCACCTACCACCCTGCTCCTGAGCTGCCCAATGGATATACAAAGACGAAGGCTACACAGTCCGCGTGGTGGAATCAGCTCCTAGGTGACTCAGAGACACACACATAAGGACGGTTAAAACCAATGCGAGATGATTGATACAAACCAAATTGGAGATTGACCCAAACTTCTGCTTTCACCCACCCAGACACAGATTTTACTTCTGAAATGAAGACGGAACAAGGAGGGAGATTCTTGCTTAGAAGGAGAGCAGTGACGAGTTGTCGCAGGTGGTTTCCAAAAGATCGACTTAAGCTTGGGGCAGGAATGTGGTAAAACTTGAGCCCCACAGGGCTGGAGGAAGGCAGAGACAGAAGACAAAGTCTGTCAGTCAGCGTGCTTTGGGCTACAAATAACAACAACATCAACAAAAAATCCCACAGTGGCTTCCACGATGAAAACATTCTTTATGAAGAAGTCCAGAGCTGGGGGGCTCCAGACAGCTCAAAACCACAATGTTGCCAAGGCCTCAGGTACTTTCCTTCTCTCCGTCTCTCCAGCCTTAGCCTGGTGAAGAGAAGGCACATTTCCCGCCATATGTCTGTCTGATAAGAGGGAGAAACCTTTCCCAGAAGCTCCTGGGCAGACTTTGCCTCACCTCCCATTGACCAGGATTGAGTCATACATCCATCTTCCAACTGCAAGGTGGCTTGGAAAAGGGGCATGTCCTGTTTTTCACCTCCGGTGTGAGGGACCAAAGGGAATGATGGGAAAGAGGCAAACAACAGTACCTGCCTCAGAAGGGAATTAACATTCTCTGGGAACCATTTATAACCCCACTGACCCCAAAATTTCCAGCTTCCCTTTTAATATCTAACTAATAATAGGACCCCATGACTCTGCAAAGACCAATTTGTATGAGGTTCTTTCTGCAGGATGTTACTCAGAATCTCTGGGGAATGTTCACATGTCCCCTGGACCATCAACGTGGTTGCAAAATAACCACAGTCAACCATCTCTTCTAGGATGTCTACTGCCCTGCCTGCCATCTCCTAACGACCTGCACCCGGAGGCCGCTTCTTCTCCCACCGCCAGCTTGACCTGGAGGAAATGCACAGTCCTCTTGCTAACAGCCCCGAAAAGCTACCTAGGTTCATTAGAATACAGATTCAGTTACTGTAACCAAGACCCCCATGCACACTGAATTATTAACCAAAGCAGGTATTTCATTTTAACAACCAGAACGATGCCTATAAGCAACCAAGGTGACCAAGATCCAGGCACGTTGACTAAATCACAGCCACCCCATTCTCGTAACAGTAACCGTCTGCCTGTGATCAGTCATGGCAGATCTACGGGGTCAGGGTCCCAGGTCCCTTCTGACACGGGGCATGGATGGGACCCTGTTCCAGAAGCTCTGTTGTCCTGCAGAGGAACAGGGAGGGATGCCGAGCGTGGGTCTCTGGTTTAACCAGAGAGGGTCACCCAGCCTGGAGTGGGTTTCAGCCAAGTGACACAGAAGCCTGGGCCCAGGAGGGGCTGGCTGCCTCCCTAGTTTGGCGCATTTCCTTCTCTGGCCTTGCCAGTCCTTCCTTCGTCCTGTGTCTTAGGCCCTTGAGCTGCAGTCTCAAAAGGAATTTCAGGACCACTCCAAGTTTTAAGAAGTAAGAAAAGTTTTATTAAAGGAAACAGAAAAAGAAAAAGAGTTCTCAAGTGCAAGAGCAGGCCTTCCTCTTTGAAGGAAAGGGAAAAGGAGGAGGCAAGCGGTGAGAAACCTCCCAACCTTATAGACACCAGGTGTTGGGGAATTATTTTGGTGATATGTCTTTTCTTTATCTGCTCCATCTCTTGTTGATTGAGTTGTCTTTCCTGCTTTCCAGCTTCGACACCTTCATTCTGTCCCTTTCATTCCCAGCTTGTTGGTTCTCATCTCCTGCACGGTGCCCTTGTCAACACAGTTCAGGTTAGAGTGACCGTGTTGTGTTCACATTCCAAGCAGCAGGGTGGAAGGGAAGGTGGAAGAAAGAACTTCCCCTGTGTCCCCTTCCAGTGCCTTCTGGGCCACATTTTAGAAGAGGATTGCCTCACTTCCACGCACGTCCTGTGGGCCTGCATATAGGCACATGGCCTACCGAGCTGCAAGAGAAACTGGGAAATGTCATCTTTAGCTGGGCCGCCTGTGTCAGGCTACAGATCCGTTCTTTTCTTTTCTTTTTTTAAAGGAAAGGTGCAGACAGGAAGGAAGGCAAGTAGGCAGCAGGCAGGAGGAGAGAGGAGGAAGAAGCCTTTCTCTCTTTTTATTTAGTTGCTCACATTGGTTGTTTCCCCTCACTCCAGGTCTTGAACCCGGGATCTTGGGGCGTATGTGGGACTGCTCCAGGGTTTACTAGACCGGTAGGCCACCAGGGTTCGCCGTACAATCCCATTCTTGTTTCCATGAAAGAAGACTAGAATTGCTATTAGGGGCAAAATATCTGACCCAACAGCAAAGATGAGCCCAGAGCAGGGAAAAAATTGTATTGCTGTCTTAGGGACAACAGGTGGGAATGACAATGCAGAAAAGGATGTGACAAAATGAAATCATAAACAAATGACCCTGAGAATTCACGTGTCAGCACGTACTTTTCCTGGTGCTAGTCTTTACCCTTGCTTTCCCCAGGCTACAGCATGTTGGGAGAACCAACCTACGTCCCATGGCTGGAAGCCTCCTGAACCTTTCTCCCCACACTTTTGAGCTCGCTTACCACACGTATGTGCAGAGGGGACATCCAGGCCCCTCAGAGGAAAGCTCCCTGCCCTGGGAGTTTGCCCACAGCCCAGCTCATCCCCCAGCCTGGATCCCTCTGCTTTCAGTCACGCCACTGTGGGTCCTCTCCTCGGTCTTCCCTCTAGCACAGCCCTCCTACACACTCACTCGACGTATTGACACTGGCCCTACCTTGCCATGTGGAAGTTACCTCCCGCTCCAGGCCTCATTCCCCACTGCGAAATGAAGTTAATGGCAGCCTCTCTCACAGAGTTGCCGGGAAGACCTAGAGGGATGAAGCAGGTAGAGTGCTAGTTGGGCACAGACCCTTGCCCGCAGGCATTCACTCCTTGAACCTGAAAATCTTGACCTGACCTCCAGACATGTACGTAATTCAGGAGGCCCAGTGCAAAAATGAATATTCAGGGCCCCTTGATCAGAAATTATTAAGAATTTCAAGGCAGCAAGAGCAGATCATTAAAGCCAGTGCCAGGCCCTCCTGAGCCCTGTGAGGTTGCAGACGCTGCAATCCCTGAAGCTGGCTCTGCTCCCCTCCAGGACAAATAACAGAGATGAAAAAGAGCAGGTTGCAATTATACCATGAAAACAGCTGCAGACAGAGGGCAAATCTGCTTTTTTTTAAGCAACTCACACAAATGGTAATATCACTGGGTCCTCGCTGTGAACCAGAGACCAGGCTGAGACATCACCTCACTGACCCATCACATCCCTTCCTTATTTAAAAGCAGGAAAACTGAGAATCGGGAGAGTAAGGGCAAGGAGCCCAGATCAGCAAGAATCCAGCACCACTATGTGTGATGCAACTGTGCCCACCCCACCCCCAACTGGAGGGTGGAGGAAGTTACAGTGGCCTCTGGAAACCCTCCCAGACTCCTCCTCTGTGGAAGGCAGGGGGCCAGATCTAGTTTCCATCCTTGGGTCTAACTTCCTTGAACCTTCCCGCACGCCTCTGACCTCCTTTCTCAGAATACATGTGATTCCTCTAGTTCCCCTGAGAACTTCTCCTCCCCTCACAGAGCAGTCACCCTCACACAGGACAGGAAGCTCAGGATTCGATTTATGCATTTATTTCTGTTTGTTTGCAATGACTTGGAGAAAAGTCTAAACTGTTTTCTGGGGGTGGGGGCGGGTTCTCTATGAGGATGGGTAAAAGTCCAGTGAGATAGTGAGTGGGGGACTTACCGGCTGCTAACCTGCCTGGAACAGTGCAGCACTCACAGATAGTCATAGATTTCACAGCTATCAGCAGCATTTAACTCAATGGTTCAAATCCTGGATGCACCATTTCTTGGCTGTGTGACTAAAGGCAAGTTGCTTAACCTTTCTGTATCTTAGTTCAAATGGGGATAATAATAGTTCAGGCTTTCCGGTGCTGTTTTGATCATTACTCTTATGAATCATATTATCGCTTTGTTATTATTTGCTGAGAGCATGTAGGCATTCTTGGAGAGACTATATAGCATCATGGCTGGATGTATAGATGCTGAAACTAATCAGTATCTAAATCCCATTTCACTGCTTCTAGCTGTGTGGCCTTGGTTAAGAAATCAATCTCCCTGAACTGCAGTTTCTTCATTTGTCAATCTCTCCAGGACAGCGAGATTCGCTCACCGACAGCACGAGAACCAGCTGAATCCATGGCAGTGAAGGTCAGGGCTTGTGCTGGGTCTCCCAGGAAAAGAAACAGTCTCTCCGTAGGGGTTGCTGAGCTGGATGAGCCAAGTCACCTTGACTCCCGCAAGGAGACCCTGCCCGAGGGAGAAGCTGATGTTGGGGAAGCAGGTAAGAGAACTGGAGAGAGAACCATGACAGTGCCCAGGCCCCTGGATGCGGTGCCCTGCTGCCTGAAGCCACCTTTGGACTTCCCAATTTCAAGTGCCAGTAAATCCCCCACTCTGTGACAACACTTTCAGTTGGTTTTTCTCACTGGAACATGTCTGGGCTGACACCAGGCGTTTGAGCAACTTGCCCAAAAGTTAGTCAGGAGAGGTCCTGGCTCCTTCTCCCAGACCAGAGTTCTGTATTTGGATCCCCAAGGATTTCACCTCTTTACTTTTGCTGTACAGACGTTTTTTCATCTGCAAAATGGTATAGCACCAGGTTTGTTGAAAATAATAAATGCCAGACAACACTCTTATTGAGAGATGTCTGTGGCTGGTGGCTGAAATGCTGTCCATCCAGGACTTTGTGCCTCGGCTTTCTCCTCTGTAGTAATTCCATCCCAGGGATGTCTTTGGCTGACCCCAAATCAGTCATGCAGCTGAGGTCCCCAAACTACATGAGGAGAACATGTGACTCTAACAGAAGGGCTGCTTCTCTCCCCAGCTGTGTGTTCTCAGTAGTGGTTAGAGGGATCTGAGTGACCCAGAGTCCTGAGAAGACCCAGGACTCCTGAGTCCCGAGTCTCTGAAGTAGAAGGAAGCCGTGTCATCTTGGTTTCTAGAACTTTCCAAGAACTGGTGTACTCACTGGGGAACAGTATGTAGCTCAAAGAAGGTAGCACTGAACCAAGTCGACTTAGCTTCTTTTCTTCATGAACTTTACATGAATGGTGGAGGCGTATGCTAACATATAACACAAATACATAACTCCATACCGTGGGGTAACACCAGGGAGAAAATATGTTCTCAAATGTCTGAGAAGTGCTAAGAAGGAAAAGGGATAGCATGACAGGGCATCGTTCATTAGCAAGAGTCAGAAGAGGCCTCTCTGAGGAAGTGACATTTCCTCAGGGACCCAGTTTGGTCCCATTTGGAGCCCCCAGCTCTCAACATTGTGCCATCGCCCAGGAAAAAGACCAGGGCCAATATGACCAGGAAACTTGCTGACTTTGCTAAGCTAGGAGGTGATGCTCCGTTAGAGGTTTGGTAGATAGCCATCCTTCTCCACTGACAACTCTTCAGGACATTTCTACAAGTTTAATGGGTCATTGATTCCCTCCATTAGCTAAATCCATGAAGAAAAGATCCAAGAAACCGCATGAGACCACTTCACAGGCATGCCTGCCAGGAAAAGGTTTGAGCTCACATGACACATGGTCATTTGTTTATTTTCTAACCAGTCATCACTGAGAGATCCCAGTGACCACCATCACTTCTCTGGAGGGGGCCCCAGACATAGCTGGTGCGAGGCCAGACCTTGGCAGGGAGCTGGCAGAGCTTCACAGATGAAAGCCAAGCCCCAGGAGTCAGATGACTCCGGCATCTTGGGTGCCTCCTCCCAAGCAAATGTCAGGTACTTGGGACACAGACAAGAAGCTGAGGCCCCTGTCATTATGGAACAGCAGAGGGAGGGGTAGGAGGAGGAAGCAAGACAACAAATGATAACAGGGGAATTTAGACAGAAAGGGGAGCTGTGCTACAAAAAACAAGGTCTGTGGTAGTGAGTGACTGGGAGAACTATTTGAGAGGGAGTGTTCGGGGAAGCTCTGTCTGTAGGAGTGACATCGGCTCTGAGACTGGAGACCTGAGAAATGAGACAATCTCCAAACAGAGGTCCAGGCAGAAGGACAGGCTGGGGCACAGGTTCATAGGTGGAGAGCAGATCTGTGTTTTAAGGGACTGATGGAAATGGAGTAAAGAGACAAGAGAGGGTGGGGAGGTGGATGGGGGCAGGTCTCATGGGTCTTGTAGGTCAGGGTTAGGATGATTTGGGCTTCGCTCTGAGAAGGTGGGGTAGAAAAGTAGAGGGTGTTTACCTGGAAGAGTTTCAAGATTCATTATTAAAGCTCCTGGCTGCAACTATGTGATGAATGGATAACAAGGGCAATGAGATGATACTTGAAATTAGGAGATTTATTCTGGATCCATCACTCCCTGGCAGTGCAGTTGATGGACTATTTCCCCAACCCCCAAAAGATATGTCCAAGTCCTAACCTCTTGTACCTGGAATATGACCCTATAACAGGAAAAGAGTCTTTGCAGACGTAATGAGGGATCTCAAGATGAGATCCTCTTGGAGTGCCTGGGATTGCCAGGTCATCCTGGATTAGGTTGAGTCCAAAATCCAATGACAGGTGTCCTCATAAGAGTGAGGCAGAGGGAAATTAGACCCGTGGAGAGGAGAAACAGAAAACAAACAAACAAACAACTAAAGATGGAGGCAGAGATTAGAGTTATGTTGTCACAAGCCACCAGGAGCTAGAAGAGGCTAGGATTTCCCCTAGACCCTTCAGAGGGAGTGGGACCCTGTCGACACTGATTCTGGATTTCTGATTCCAGTACATTTCTGCTGTTTTTAAGCCACCAGGCTTGTGGGGGTCTGGATGGCAGCCCTAGGAAACGAATGAAACGGCCCTAACTTGGACCCTGCTTTAGTTTTCTACAGTCTCCTGCTTTCCGCCAAGAACCTGTATGTAGCTTTGGACGCACCCAGAGACTCCTCCAGTTGCCTCCATTTGCTGCAGGCACCAGGGTCACTTGGGCTCCAGACAGCCATTTGGTTTATTTACTTCCTTAGCTCTGCCCACATGATAGGAATGAATGTGCTCTGCTCTGTCCCTCTGAGGAGTTTCTGTGAGTTCCAGACTACCGCTCCAGCAAACAAGGGCAGGAAGGTGGCGCAAGGCAGGAAGGTGGCACGAGGCAGGAAGGTGGCACGATGCTGGAGAGTCACTTCAATTGGCTAATACTTAAATGAGCTTCCAGGTGTGGGGTTCCTAAGCGGGAATGGGTATCTGTCATTCATTACCTTTCCCCTTAGGGAATGCTGTTTCTAAAGACATTGCCTAGCAAACCAATTGCATTGATTCCAAAAGAATTCACTTCCCTCCCCATTTGCTAGGATTTGAAGGAAGATAGTAATGAGGGCTAGTATTTATTAATGTACTCACCAAACTAAAAGCATTATAAATACTCATTCAATCTTTGCTCCACCCCTATCAGGTGAATGCTTTCATTATTCTCACTGAAAAAGGAGGGAACGGAGGCATAGAGAGGTTAGGTATTTTGCCTCAGGCTGTATGGTTAGTATTAGCAGAGCTGGAATTTGGACCCAGGCAACCAGGTTCCAAAGTAAGCATGCCCCCAGAGACTGGGTTAGAATCCTGGCTTTCAGATCAATGTGCAATGATACTCTGGAAAAGTGATTTTGCCTCTTTGTGTCTCCGTTTCCTTATCTAGAGAGTGGGAATAATAACGGTGTCTATATTGTAGGATTGTTGTGGAGTGTACATGGAATATGTGCTTGAATGCCTGCCAATGCTTACCGCAAGTACTCAATGAATGAGCTGGAATTGGATCTATAATACTTGGTAATTGCTTTGTGCAGGCTTCGAACAGAAACAGGGAACAGAGACCTTTTGGTGGACTAAGTTCTCTGACCCCTTCACAATATCCATACAATGTGCCAGAGAGCACACAACACTGTAAGCAGCCCAGACCAAGGATACTTGGTAAAGAATTAGCTGTGGTTGCTGGTGAATATTCAGCTACCTGGTGTCTGAATCCTTTGGAGGTGGGTTCAGGAATCTGCATTAGTCAACACACTAATGCACCCTGGAATGTGTGCTCCGCAGAGTTCAGTCTGAGCAGGAGTTACCCTGATACTTTGGGAAATGATGAAAATCGCTTAGGACCCCAAATCTAGTAATTTCTGCAGGGCATGAAATCAAAGATCCCTGTTGGAAATCTTACCTTTCCGATAAGGACAGTACCCTCAGAGAGTAGTGGGCCTTCCTCAGTTTCAAAAGAAACGAGTGGACATCTGTGCACACAAGGAAGGCAAGAAAGTGGAGTAAGCGGCCCTTCGCCCATACTCCAGCTTGGAGTACTGAGGCCAGGGCCCTGGGGCTGCAGGAAAGATGTATGACTTCTTCAAAATGATTCAGTGACTCAACGCGCCGAGCCCAGACTTGAACTCTAGGTTCGCCGCGGCTTTGCAAACCCACGCGCCGTAGGCGGGGCTCCGAAGGGTCGCTAGGCAACGGGCGCGCGGCACGCCCAGACCCGGAGCCCCGGGGGCAGGAGCGGGAGCGCGTAACGAGTTGTCTCGCGGGGCTGAGGCCACTTCCCCCAGCTCCTCCCCTGACTCCTCCCCGCGGAAGTGCTTACCGACATTCTCGAACGGTGATTGGTCCTCCTGATCGAGGGGCGGAGTCCATGGCAGCGCGGTGCGTACTTCCGGCTGCCGGGTTGACATGAAGAAGCAGCAGCGGCAGCGGCAGCGGCTAGGGCGGCGGTAGCGGCGGGAGTCGAGGCTCAGTTGCCGCATTCCGGGCGGAGAGCGCGACGCGGCCTCGGACAGCAGACGGCGCAGTGGGCCGAGGAGGAGGCGCGGCAGCCGCCCTGGCCCGTCATGGAGATGGAAAAGGAGTTCGAGCAGATCGACAAGGCCGGGAGCTGGGCGGCCATTTACCAGGTGCGGGAGCGCCCCGGAGCGCGGCAGGCCCTTGGCTTAGGCCGCGGGAACCTTCCTCTGCCACCCCGGGCCGCCTTCTCTCTCTGGGGCCGGCTCACCGCCGCCGCCCGACTGCTGGCGGATTCGACCCGACGGCGGCAAGGGCCGGCTGCCTCACTCTTTGTCCCCCGGGTGGGCCCGCGTCTCTCCCGGGCCTCGCCGTCCCCTTGGATCGCCCCCCTTAGCTCGTACCCTCCAGCTAGGTGACCTCTCACGCCTGGAGACCGCGGGTCTGGGCTCTCAGTGCGAATCCCTCGCGCCCGACCCCGCCCCCCGCCTCGTCGCTCTTTGTCCCCTGGGGTCGCTGGAACTCCCCCACCACTTCCTTTTCTAGACTGGACCACCTCGGGCTCTCTTCCTTTGTCTCCCAGGGGGAAAGGGTTACTCGCCCTCCCTCCTTCACGTTTCCTCTGCCCGGGGCTGTGTGTGCGTCGGGTCCCAGGGATGACAGTCCCCTTCCCCCTTCCTGTTCATTCATTTAATGGACGTGAATTGGCGTGCCCATCCCGTCCGTGCTGGGCGCTGCTTCGGCGCTGGGAGTAGAGTTAGTGGAACGGACAGACGAGCCCATCCCTCCCGGAGCTTAGAGTTGGATGCGGCCGTCAGACACCGAAGCTGTCCGTTTCAGATGGCGACGGGTGCCGTGAAGAAAACGGAAACATCCTAACGGGCTTGGACGGTGGGCTGCCTCAGAGAAGGGGGTCAGAGACTTTTGCTCCTTACACTGAATGGGCAGCGGGAGCAAGCCCTGAGAATGTCGGGCTAAAGAGCTTCCCAGCCAGAAGGCCTGCCGTCTCCACCTCGCTGGGGCCGAGAAAAGGGCCGCTTACTGTGTTCGCCTTGTCTAAAATAGCCTCTTTCCCCTGAGATGATCGGTTCCCCCTCAGCTCCTTGTGGGCTGTGGGGGTTCATAGATCAAATGTTAGGAAGATCGAGGTTCTCACGTATCCCCAAAACATCAGATTAAAAACACGAAGAGGTCTGCTTTCACAAGCAACTAAATCCGCTGAAGAAAATATGTGCTCCTGATAAATGTCATTGCGGGGGTTGTGAGGATTAACCAAAACCACACGCGGTGTTTTTCAAGAAGTGATGTACAGAAGAGAGAGATTTTGTTAAATACTGTAAAGGGAGAAGGCAGTTTATTCTGTTTTCAACTTAAGAGGCTCCAAAGGCAAATTGTGAGATCCATCAGCTGGTAGTATTAAAATCTATTTTGAGCTCCACTTAAAAAGGGAAAAAGCTTTAAGCAGCTCTTTGGTATGCTTGACTAACAAAAGCCTCTTTTTGGCAGGCTTGGTTTCATGTGGATTTGCATCAAACTTATTTGACAGGATTGTTTTTACTTGGTCTGCAGTGTATATTCGCTTCTGAGAGACTAATATTTATAACCACTGTCATCTGGATTAGTATGATCGATCAATATATAAAATTTGTATTCCATTGTGTCGTCCCTCTGAGTTTATTGAATGAATTTCGCTAGTGATTTTGAGAATGTGTAGACAGATTTTCTGCATCACATTTAATGCGGTTGAATCTAAAGTGGCTTGACGTGAAAAAAATGATTGGTCTGAAGGCTGGGATTATAATATACCCTATCACCAGTAGAGGTGGCCTCCAGAAGGCATCAGGGATCATCTTTGATACCAAAACTGAATGAGGGTATAACAAATTCATATTATAAAAGGGCTTTTTACAGTCCTAAATGGGTGAATTTGATTTCTTACTATTTCAGGCCAGAGGGACCTGACCTGTAACGCACATATTGTTAAAACTGTATTAAGCATAGAGCTTCTCGTCTTTAATTAGCTTCATTGCTCTTAAGTTTCTACCACATTTGAACCCCAAATGTTAGTCAAAATTTCTGTTTATTGAGATTTCCCCAGCTTTTCAATAGATTGCCATGTTTTCAGAGATGGTTCCTTTTGATATTGGAGAATTGTCCTCTGTGGGCTTTCTCACCTTTACCGTACAGATATTTTTCTTTGTTAAAACTGAAATCTGAAGCTCTTTTCCTTTTTAAGTTTAAAAGTGGCTCTTTTGTGGGCAACTGTGGCATTTACCAAAAAAAAAAAAAAAAAAAAAAAAAAGATTCAAATGACCTCGACACTAAAGTGGCAACTTTTCTTGAGTGTGTCAATTATTTACCAAAACCACCATTTTTCAATAATTCAATGAAATGTGTTTATGGTTGGTTAGAAAATGGAACTTTAAAAGGTTAGCATTTTATATCATGTCACAGTGAAGGCAGCCTTATGCAAAGTCATTTTGAGTTTGCTTAGTCTGTTATGATGAAAAACATAATTTGTAATTTTTGCTTGAAATTTTGTAAGCAAGACAGTACAGTTATTTTTCACTGTACCAACTTCTTTTCTAACTAGGTCAAAAAGATGCAAAACCTTGGGAACAACTGGGAAAAGAACAAAGTATGTAGTGAACATTGAATGCTAAGGTCTGTGGCTGCCTAGAAAACATGTTTCAGGTAAAGATTGTAGCTAGCTCAGTTAATAAAGTGAAAGTAACCATGTTTTTAATTATTAATGCTAATAAATAGCTTAGGTAGTAATAAGCATTTAGGGGTATAAAAAGTCAGCTTTGGATAGTATAGGTAGATGACTTTAAAAATGGTTTTCTATCATTAAACGTTTGTATGTCCGCTTGAAAAGTTGGTCTGGTCTGCCTGTCCAGAAGAGGAGAGAGAATCCTGATAGGAGAAGGTTGTCTTTTGGAGTTAGAATGAAAGAAGAGAGCTTGAATGAAGGAGAATAACTGATCAGCTGCCTTCCATTTATAGTTTAAAATGTGAGTCAGGTATTGTGCTCTTTCTTTTGTCTCTAAATTCTTTGACACTTTTCAGTGTGAATGATTTGATTGTTTCAGATAAAGGAGATTTGCAACAATGGCTGATGACTTGAAGGCAAGATTTATTCCGTGTTTTTAGAGGCAGGCTTTGTAAAATGGACCACTCTTCCAATTGATATTGGTTTTTATAGCTGCTTTCATCATGAAATACCATCTGATGCCTAAGGAAATTAAAATCATACAGTAGTTCACCAAAATTCCTCAGACCAATTATTTTTTTTCAGATATATTAAAATTTCCCAATAATGTTCATTTAAAGGCCAGTCTCTCATTTTGGGCAGAGGAGAAAGATCTATATATGATGACTCACTTAAAAAAAAAAAAAAAAAAAAAAAGGCAAACGGAAATGACACGGAGAGATTGGGAAGTTCTAGTCATCTTGAGTGACCCATTAGGTCTAAATGTTCTTGGTTAGCCCTCCTTTGGACTGAAGTTCGGTATCTGATTACCACTTGGGAAATGGTGTAAAGACTTGTAATTGTCTGGACCCATTTAAGTTAACTGGGCACACAGCTACAAAAAGTGCAGGGAAGGACTTTTTTCTGTCATTACTTGTTTGAGATCCCTGGCATATTAACAGCAGTACTTTGATACTTTTGGAACTTAATAAACTAGACCAAGTGGTTCTAAAAAATCAGCTGAGAAATAAAGGTCATGCAAGTGATATTTTGTTGCCTGTTATCTACCATTAGACTCCATGGCCTCCTCATTGCATTTTGCACTTTAGCTTGAATCGCTCCCCTCAAAACTCTCTCTGCAAATACTTGGTACTGAATAACATAATTAGATCTGTGGTGAATTTCATGATAGAAATGAATACAGAATTTCTTGTAGGGCATTTTCAGACTGTACGTTGCTGAAACAACTATTTTTTTTTTTTTTTTTTCCCCTTTTTTCTTTCTTCTTGGATTTGTCTGTTTTCTCATCTTTAAGATCCCAGAATCCTTTTGGCAATCTCTGTCCTATGCTGTGCTTTTACTTGCAGGTACTTTTTCTTGGGTCCTGAACCCATATATATTTCACACAGTCTGGCATTCCTTCCTGCAGTGTGCATGTTGGTTTGTTCATGGTAACCCACGAATCCTGGCGCACAGTGGGGCCGTTTCTTTTTACTGCTCACAGTCTTGACAGTGAGAACTCTGGCTGGCTCCTTATTTCCAACAGCATCTTTGGCATCAGTCTCTGGGTATGCATGTTCCGAGTATCCAGAAGCAAGCGCTGAGGAGTTGTCTTCCCTCTACTGCATGTCTGTCATGATTCATCACCACGACATCCTTTCTAGAACCCCAGGGGTCTAGGTTCTGAAATTTTGCCTGTTACACTGTTGTCCTTTTTAGTTTGACATGGCAGAACTGAGCGAAACCAGTTATGTATTGACATAGTACTTCATCAGTGTCCACTTCTCCTCCCCCGACCACATGTTTCCTTCATGTTATCCCGGGAGTGGTGGTGTTCAAAACAGAGCTGAGCCTGTCATTCTTCTTTAACACTTTGCTAACGCCTGTGTGGTCCAACCAGACTCCTTAGCATGGCAGCCAGGTTCTAGCCCTCCCCTCCCCGGTGCCTTCTAGCTGAGCCCCACTGGAAGGTGCAGTGTTCTCTGGACTCATCCTTGCCTTTCGTTCCTCTGTACCTGTGTTCAGCACTCTGTCTAGAGTGCCCGTCCCACTAGTCCCAGCTTGTACCTCCCCACTTGAATGCATGCCCCCTGGCCCTGGAGGTGTCCTCTCCCAATGCATTTCCATACAGCTTCGTGGGTATCTCTTTTAAAGCCCTGCTCTCATTGGAGTAGCTTCTTCATATCCAGATCCATCTCTTCTACAGCCCAGGCTTTCTGAGGTCCGCTGTTCCTTTTTCGTTCACCTCGCGTCCTCCTCACCTGTGCAAAAGAGATGCCCAAGAAATGTTGGTACTGAATTGCTTGTCAGCACTTTGCTAAACCCTGACAGTACGAAGACTTCAGAGACAAGCATGCTTCCCAATTCCCTGTGCAGAGAGGAGGAATGCTAGAAACAAAAAGTCACTCACGGAACTCATAACAGATCACGCTCAGAAAACCACCACATTTTGAGTGTTGACCTGGTGAGGCAAGTTTGTATTTTCTGGTGTGGTGACTTCTTACCCAGTAGAAGTTACTATATCACCTCCTTGTTTCACAGGAACTTGAAATTTAACAACACATTTGTACTTGGCCTAAGGCGAACTTAATAGCAAACTTGGGGGTGTGATACATTTGTCTCTCTAAGAATTATTGAATTACTCTGTTTTCATCACTCTTGGCTTCTTGTCATGTGCTTTCTAGAAGGGCTTTGCATGTAATTGGTTTGTAAAATGCTTTCTGCCTGTGGGACATAAAATATGTTCCTCTATAAAGTAACAACCTTTACAAGCTGATTTTTTTAAGTATAGATGGTAAAAACAAGCATGTTCAGCCTTTGATCAGACATCACTCAGGTAAGAGAATAGTTTAATCTTTTACTTTTTTTCTAGTCTAAATTTGCCATCAGCTCTAACACAAATAACACTGAGTGGTTCCCTTCCTTTCTTTGGATTTCAGTCCCTTCCTTTGTAAAATATGATCCTGGACAAACTGGTCACTAAATTCAGGTCAAGTAATAAAGTCACAAAGAGAATTTAATGCTCCTAAAGTAATCCTTGTAAAGACTGCAGTGGTTACTCTGTTTTCTAAGGTATGTGGGTATTGGTGGATGCAGTTAAGTTAAAAAATGTATAGGATTGTGAGTATAGTTGAAGACTCAAAAGAGTCGTCTTTTTCCCTAGAGTAGTAAATAAACATTTTTAATAAGTAGGCTTCATCTGATTTAGTAACGTAAGAAAATGAATAGCACTAACTTGCAGTTTTTCTCTAAGTAGCAATTGGGTGGTTTTTCCTGTAAAAGATAGAGGAACTGATTCTTGAGAATTTACGAAAGATTCAACCCCATCTAGGTACATGGCGAGTAGTCGCCCTCTATGTTGTAATTTTAGAAAGAAACCTACATCTGGTCTAACCTTCATTTGACTAGCTTGGTAGTTTACACATCTGTTTCAGAAGAAAGTACCTAAGTCTCCGGCCTTTTAGAAAGAATGCTCTGCTCTGCAGAAGGGGGCTTCTTAATTGACGGGCTGCTGCCTTCTACTTTCTCCAGGCAGCTCGACAGAATCACAGGAATCTTACTGACAGTTGGTAAATTTTGAAGGTTTGAAAACTGGAAACCAGACCATTTCATGTGGAAGGTTTTTTTTTTTCCCCCTTGAAATAAACAGCCAAAGAAAAGTAGCTCCCCAGATCAGTCCATCTTTGGGATGTGATACAAGTCACACTGCAGACAAAAATAATAACTGCTGGTAAATGATTTCAGTGTTTTTTATTTATTTTTTAAAATTGTGTTTGTGATTCTGAATTCTTACGGTTCTACCAGGGCAGTAAAGTTTTTCAAGTATCCCAGGGTGATTGGATAGAATTGGTGCTTCAAGGAGTTAGTTCTAGAAATATGGATTCACAGAGTAAACATGGTTTGTTAGCAAAGTGACACTTCAGGTCTATATTTTCTCTGGAAAATGTAAGTGTTCCCTCTGATCTTAATCTAGCCACTGTGTCAGGAAATGCTAAATCCTTACTGGGGGTTAACCAAACTTACTGAGGCAAATCTTTGCGCCCAAGTGGGCTCCTGTCCTAAGCGCCTTCTATTTACTTGCAGAGTTTTCCTCCCCCCAACTGAGTGAGACATGTTTTCTTTCACAGATGAAGAAGGAAAAGACTGGGCTGTGTTTGTGGCTTTTGTGGGCAAGCGACACCACTTGCAAAGATAAGATGAGCTTAGCAAAAACTCGGTTTCCAGAATTATATCTTTAAATTTATTAGCTAGTAATGAGAAGGAAAGCTCTTTTCTGTCTCTTCAGTACTCTGTTATGAAACGTTTTTGTCCCTGACTTTGGTTTTCGTTTTTTCATCGGTCTTTTATGGGTACATCTCTTTCTTTAGAAGCGCCTTACTTAAATTGCCACACTGAGTTCCAGCAAA
Source organism: Solenodon paradoxus (assembly GCA_004363575.1). Classification (NCBI taxonomy): domain Eukaryota; kingdom Metazoa; phylum Chordata; class Mammalia; order Eulipotyphla; family Solenodontidae; genus Solenodon; species Solenodon paradoxus. The sequence continues at coordinate 54,089 of RJWH01003485.1, forward strand.
CTGCTGAGCGAGTTTTTATTCTGATAAGTACTGATTACTCAGAGGGTTGACACTAGTGTGAATTGCTTACAGGAGAGTGAACATCAAGTAATTATTCCACGTAGTTGGAATTCTCTTAAGAACATGGGGTTACTTAAAAACGTCTGCAGATGAAGTCACTTCTGAGTATAACTTCACTCAAGAGAACAAATAGGCAAGCTGCATTTAGCATAATGCAGTAAATTAGCTTTAAATTCCCCTGCTGGTTAAACATTTGTCACTGTTATATTTATCCCTTTCAGATTTTATACTGCTTCACTGTTCAGATAATCAGGGCTTAATTTGCTTCTGCAAGGATAAAGGGAAAATATGCCTGCACTGGATCAGGAGTGCTTGTATGGCTCACTTTAGTACAGAGCCACCTCTGAGGGACATCAGGTCCATGTCAGGGCCCCTTGATCATTCAACAAATGCACATCCCTCAGATTTTAATGGGTTCTTTATGTCCCTGTCACGGTACATAATTGTGCTAATGGTTTTTAAATATTCCTTTATGCCCTACTGATGGTTTTTCCTAATATATCCTAGGTATATGAGTCATTAGCAGCATTGAATCTCATCTGTTCTCATCACAGTACCCAGGTCTGCTACTTTTGCTCATTTTTCTACCTTCTCGTATGAATGCTTTTGAGAGTTTGAATAACAAAATTGAGGAGTGTGGCATGACAATGGGTAGGTTCTATTTTTTCCTTGATCTCTTGTTTTCATCTTTTATGAGCTTGAACTTTCCCCAGAAACCTTATCAGTATATATAATCATCATGCAAAGAGACTCACTGTTAAAATAATTGAAGGTCAACAAATTCAGTTCTTTTTTTTTTTTTTTCATGAATACTTATTTGTCAACTAAACTTCATTTTGCAACTTGTTCCCCTAATTGATGACAGCAAACTTTTGTGTTTACCCTACAGACTTTGTCAGAGTTGCTTTCGAAAGTAGGAATTAAATGGCTACAGGAGATAGAGCCATGTCTTCTCTGTCCCTAGCCCTCAGTGTGAGATGCAGCTGGAGATGGGTGTGGTGTGTCATCGAAAATTTCCTATCTTCAGTTGGAGGAGGTGGTTACCATTCTAACCACTTAAGAGCTGTGTGGTACTTCTGTTTTATGTGTAGTCAAACCTTACTTCTAATAATTTCTCTTGTTCTTGCCTTCAGATTAACAAAACGTCATACTTCGGTAGTGTTTACATGCCAGATTCACTTTAGGAGGAAGAAATGGATACAGCTAAAGTTAAAGGATTAAATTGGCATCACCTTTAGTTTTGTAAACGCCTTTAATGTTTGATTTTTGTAGGTTGATCATAAGGAAGTGATAAGTGTGTTAGGTTATTTGCGGTTTGAGCTAATTTTAGGCTTCTATTCACAGCTTGCTTTATATCCTTTGACATTAAAACATGCTTTCTAGAAGGATAGATTTTGAATGTAGGGCACAACCTATATTCTGTACTTGGCTACATTTCAAAAATATTTTCTCAGTACTTTGGAAGGTGGACATTTCGAAGTGTAGTAACATTCTTTTAAAAATCGATTCTTTTGTTTAGAGACAGCTCTAATTTTCCACAAGCAAATTTGCTTCTTTCATAGAGGTTTGGAACTCCTGCCCGAAACCAGTGGATAAAAGAGCAGCATTGATACTACAAGATTTTTTAAAAAGATTGTGACCAGTCTTGATATGTTTTGAAGTAAAGCTTTACTTAACAAATGTATACGAATGTCCCCTACCCTTTCCCTTTAGTTGACAAGAGTTTTCAATCAGCCCTCATCTGTCTCCAAGGCTGGTTAATTTCACATATGAAAGTTTTGTTTCAAAGCTTTGCTGCAAGCCACCCTGATGCCCTTACCAGCCTTGAACCTGCATCCTCCAGGGACCTGTGAGGTGATGGGGAAAAGAGCACTCAGGAAATCTGGGTTTGGGTTCTGAGTCTACCTTTAACTATCAGGGGACCTTCAAGGAATTACATACAGAATCTGTAAAACGTGGCGATTAGACCAGACAGCCTACAGCATGATTTCCGAGCTAACATTCTACAACTACATGGTGACCACAAGGAGCCAGTTCGGGGCAACCTGTCTGGAAAAACTGGGGCTTTGTGTCCTGCTCATGTTGGATGTGATAGCTTTGTTTGATGTGATCATTCTTACCTCAAAGTGGGACAGAACTTTTAAGATTCCATATTAATTCAAATTAAAATCTTAAAAATCCAATATTAGGTTCTTAAAAATAACAAAAATGTCCTGTGAGGGCCTAAGTCAGATTATTTTCTAAAATTACTGAATTTTACAGTGCTACATTGATGTATGCAGTTTCATTTAAAATTCTTCTCATGTCTAAAGAGATTACTGTGTTCTGTAATTTGACTAAAATCTCCCATTCAAGAGAGAAATGCGCAGTCTGATCGTGTTTCCCTCATTCATTGTAAAGCTCAGTGATGACTAAACTGAATTCTGCTGTGTGCCCTGGGCTCTGTGCGAAGGGTTTTACATGCAGTAACCGTTTGTTAGACGCTGTAAATCGGTCTTTAATAGCAGGAAATGGTTTAGGAGGACAATTAGGTGTCAGAGCCTCAATGTTCTCTGCCTGATGTCTCTGTGTCCTGAATTGAGCGTTTATCACAGCATCGTGCTCACCCTGCTATGTACCTGCAGAGAGGAGGAATTACGCTGAGCCTTCTTGATTTCTCAGGACACAGGAAGAAGTAGTTTGTAGATTTTGACCTCTGCCCAGTTTTCTGACCTCTTAGCTAGATGTCGCAAATTGCCAACTCGTGTGTGTCCGTGCTACTCGCTTTACAAAATCAAATGAACCTCTTCTTTTGTTTGGTCCACAGTGTTTTTTGTTTTTGTTTTTACTTCAGAGGAAAGGTACAGTTGTTCACACTGGTTGCTCCCTCCAGCCCTGGGTCTGGAACCTTGGACCTTGGGATGTTTGTGGGACTGCTCCCAGGGTGTGCTAGACTGCTAGGCCACCAGGGCGCACCTACAGTGTTTTTAAGGCAGAGTAACAGAGTTGTTTAAATTTTTGCCATGGTTTACAGATCAAGATTTCTGGCTTCTTGTGAAAAATCCAAAAATCACCTTGTCTGAGCCCACCTTGGCAGTGGCTTCCTGAGCTGAGGGACAGTGCTCCTGTTGGCGGTGTGCTTCAGCTGACCACACAGCAGGTCACACTGCTGTTCCCATGTACTGCCCAGCCCTGGGGAGCAGCCCTTCAGGCATACTTCTCCTCACCCTTTTCTGCAGCCTCTGCTCTAAGCTGGGCTTCTTTTTTTAGAGTTTGATATTAATATTAGAATTAAGATGATTTTAAAAAATGTTTAGCCATATATGTAGTTGGCATGCTAACACTGCAGAAAATGATTTTATGCAAGGGAAGACTAGTAAGAAATCAGGGTTCAGTGTTCAGTGTGACAGTGTCTGAGAGAATCCCCTTGACATTAAAATCCAGGATAAAATCTTTACCCAGATGCTTCTTTCTTTCCCAGCAGTCCCCTTTCCCTCTTCATCTTTCGCCCCCTTCTGCTATTTTGAGGATCTTAAAAGCTACCACTGTTTATTTCCACCTCAAGTCACTGAGTGTAACTATTGTCCCATGTTTAGTTGTTTCCATGAACTATTTTTGATGACCAACTTGGAAAATTAACTTGGTTAGTCCCTGTGGGAATTGATTAAAAAGAAAAAAAAAAAAAAAAAGATGAATGGCTCGCTCAAATACGCTTGTGCTGAGAAATATAAGAAGTAGCATTTTTAATGACTTGGTTAGGAGTGACACCACTTGTCCTGTGTCTGAGCCCATGATCAGATCATTTCCTCTGCCTTCTAAAGTATGAATATATGGTAACCATAATTAAAATAAATAGTTGCAAGAAATATGTCTTGTCAAGGGTTTCTGTACCTGGTTAGCAAAAGAAATACATCTTATAGTGAAGGGCATCATTTTTCTTTGATATTTCTTGAATATCTGTTATTCCATAGAGTATGTTGTATGTGACACATTAGAGCAAACAATAGAGAAGGATAATTCTTTACCATTACTAAGCAATCAAGGTCTTCGTTCTGAGTTTTTTATCTTTCCCTAAGGAAACTGAATCCCAGGACAAAATCAGCTCGGTGACTAAATCATGTGACATAATGGCATGGTCACTTTATATCTTTTGCATATATGAAATCAGAATCAATAACTGAAGGTTAATTTCTCCATAGATCCAGCCTTCACTTGTTCTTCTGTTTTAGAGTATAAGCTCCTTACAGGCGAGTCAGTTCAGTCATTCAATAAATACATGAGCAGCAGCTCAGTGCCAGGCTCTGTGCTCAGTGTTAGGCATTTTAACACTTTGGGGTATGATTCTCACTTCTGGTACTTTGTGATGACTTACATTTAAACACAAAAAATGATCTTGAGTAATTTGGAATGGTTTACTGATTGCTGTCTGTTTTCTCTTCACACATTTAAATTCCTGCCATACAGAAGCAGTCAGAATTAGATATCTGCAAATCATTAGCCTCTCTCCTTTATTTCTTCTTCTAATTCTAGCAGTGAAAATTATATACAAAGTAGTTCTAGATTTAATTTTAAAAATTGTTGATTACTAGTCACTTAAAGGTTTGAAAAGGGGAGGTTTTTCCTTACCAATAGATGACAAAGTAGAATTCAATAAGCTTTAACTATTTTTCATTTCATGGTGAAGGGGACGATTAATTGTTGTTTTCTTCTGCCTTTTATTTTGGAGTCATTTCCACGTCACTGGGTGAATGTCATCGAATATGCATGGCAGAAGTAGATGTGTAGAGTAGAAAAAGTAATAGTTCATAAGCCTCTTGATTGAATAACGCATAATCATGAAATGGACAAAATATTGCAGGCGGGGAGCAATTGTTTTTAGGAAGAGGGTAAATAAGAGAACTATAAAAAGGCATCCATTAGAGAAGTCCAAGCTCCGGATAATCCCCCTGTTCTTTGATTGTACTTTGTCCTCAGACATACTGAGAAGCTGGAGCATACGAGGCGTGGGGGGAGACAGGTGTAAGGGGGTGTGCGGCACTTGGGCCCGTGGTTACTAGCCCAAAGGCTGCTTCGCATCTTCATCATAGACCACTGAAGGTGGTGACTGCCATTGACTTTGTGAATGTTCTCTAACCCGTTTCCCCAGCGCTTTTTTCCTTTCCTTTTATTTCTTTCTCTCTTTAGGCCTAGCTCACTTGGGCTTCTCTGCTCACTCCTCTGCTGGGAGTCCCTGAACCCTTCCCCGGGGCTCTGCTCCTGCTGCTCCTTTCATTTGAGTCTGCTCTCCCTCGGCAGTCTCATCTGTTCACCCATAAGTGTACTGGCCCTCGCGGTCCGCACGCACCCAGCTTTCAGAGGCACGCTGGTCCCCGAAATGGTGCTGCTCGCTGTCTCTCACGAGCTTTGCGCCTCCCTCCAGTCACATCTTGGGCGTCCTCCTCAGCATGCCCTTCCCTGGTTTCCTCTTGCTCCAGGTCCAAGGTAAGTGTCTCTTCTTGCGTCTTGCTGGTGCCCTGTGTGTCCCCTTTCACTGTCTTCCATGCGACTGGACTATAGCTGTAGCCGTTCTGTAATTGCCTGTTTAGGTAGCAGGCGACCTGTCAGGTCTCTGAGGAGCAGGACTGCTTTTGTGTCAGCCATCTGTGTCTCTTAGTACTCAGTGGAGAGCCTGGCATCTAGAAAGTTCCCGCCAGCTAGTTCCCGCGCAGAAAACGTGGGCTGGAAGCAGATTGCTAGGGAGACACCGAGTTTGGGGTAGCGTGGGAATGTGTTTCTGGCCTGCTGTCAATTTAGCGCACACTCGGTGTTCTCTGTAACCCTTTATGTGAGTCTTCTAGGTGTCGCACATCCTGCAGTGAGATTGGAGCCCTTCTGGGTGAGAGGCGTGTGGTTCTTGGTGGCTCCCGGGTGTGTGTGTGTGTGTGTATAGATAAAATTTAGGAAAGTGAAGACTAGCAGGCAGGCAGGTAGAAAGAGAGAGGAGGGAAGAAGCACTTTAGTTTATTTTTAATCTAGTTCTTCATACTGGTTGTTTCCTTTCAGATCTGGGATTTGAACCCCGGGGTGTGTGGCCTCTGCTCCTTCCAAGGCAAGTGACCTAACCACTACTCCACCCAGGTGCGCATATAGATTCATTTGATGGCAGTAAGTCCCATCTGTAATTCGTCCTTGTCTTGCTCAGTCGGTCCTGCCTCCATGCCTTGCACCAGCCATGGCATGCGGAGGGGCAGTCTCCTCGTGGGTCATCAGTCCGTGTTCCAGGGAGCTGGCCAAGTGTGAGAGATGTCACTGGTTGAGAGTCTCCCTTGTTCGGGCTTTGCCGGTTTCGTAGCTGGGACTGACCAATGCTGGCAGGAAACAGGCGTTCGTTGAAGACCAGAGAACCGTCAACTTGCAGGAAGCAAGCTCCGGTTAGTGTGTGATTTTGTGTTTGGTCTGGTGATCCTCTGTGAGAGGAAAGAACCAGAAAAGAAAGGAAGGGGTCTGCGTGGCTCTCTGGAGTTTGAGCCTTCTTCCTAAGTTTAATTTGCCTTTAGAGTTTTATTTGTTTAGAATTTCCTGAGATTTTGATCCTGCCAGAAAGTTCACAGCGAAAATATCTGGGTAGGTGGAGCTTTTGCATCTGAAATGAAAGCATAGTTTTTATCTACCTTTTTCTTCAGCTTCAGCCCTGAAGGTTATTCTGTTTGTGGCTCTCACCTTTTCTCATCTTCCGGAGCTTACAAAAAACGAGGACTGCCATGTGAGCTAGAAGAGGAGAAGAGGAATAAAATCATGTAAAGGCTGTTTTCTTGCCTGGGCAAGCTGGCGGCGAACGCACGTCCAGTCTGGGGAAGTCGGGGCATTTTCTCGCCTTGGTTGGGTTCATCGTGTTTGATTTGTGTGCGTGTGAAGGCAGCGGAATTTAACACAGCAGCACTTAGTTTCACAATTTGCAGAGTACTTTTCTGTTACGTTCAATACACGACTTTGTAGTAAATGACTTGGGGCAAAGATTGTTTTTCAGATACATGGGGATCCAGCACTGTTAGTGGTTCCCGAGCAGAGGAATCCTCTTCCTCGTTAGCGAGTCTGATAACCGTGTTGCCGGCGGTGTGGAAGGCGAAGGCAGTGTTTGTGCCCCAGTATGTTGGGTTCAGACACTCTTGCCGGCCCCCATGTTGCAGTGGGTGTTGCTGACCCCACCCACGTCGTGCTCTTTGTCTTGTTTTCCTCTGCCTTGCTCCCGTCCTTACCCCCTCCCCGTACCTCCCACAGCCACCCCTAGCAATCACCAGCATGTTGGATCTTGGGGCTCCTTCCGTGCCAGGATGCAGGGCACGTGGCGTTGGCTGTCGACACGGTAACCAAACCTTTGGGCTCTCTCCCTGCGCGCCTCGCAACACTTGACTGTGAAATCGCAGTCAGCAGCTGCTTCTGCTCTGCGGGTCTGCGGTTCTGCCTCTGTCTGTAAGGGTCTGTCTGTCATAAGGATGGCTGAGCGAGGCACGCAGCTGCTTGAGCAGCTTGGGGGCGATGTTAATAAACAGTCTGAAAACTGCAGCAGCCCGTAAAATAAACAGCGTCGGTTTAGGGAGAAATATGTTTTCGTGATTTTTTTTTTTTTTTTTTCTGATAAATCAATACATTTTGGGTAAAGGCCATGGCCGTTCTTATTTGTCATGGAGTACCTGGCTTGTGAGGCTCACAGCGTCCCTTTAAATCTTATTTGGGTCAGTTCGTAGGAAGCGTGTTCAGATAAGACTTCTGTGACCGGTGTGGCGTCACGTGGTGGCCGAGCTTGAAAGTACGGACAGTCCCCTTCACACAAATGTGTCTGCTCCGAAGTTTGCAAGTTGGTTGTCTGGGACTCAAAATGGTTTTTTCTGTGGAGTCACTTTTGTGAATGGTGGTTCCCTTCTAAACTCACCCATGAAACCTAATCAATCTACAGTAGACCTGCAGTATTCCTGGTGACATGATATCTAATGTCCTCATAGAATTGCTGTCTGTGATATGATTCCTACATGTAATTCTTAATATTACACTTCCTAATGACAGAATAAAAATGCTCTGGTTTCATCTGGGGACTGATTTGGGTGTGTTTTAGTATAGCCTCTTCCTTAGCAACCCCGGCCTTGGAAGTACTTCTTCTCCTTACCTGCCAATAGGTATGGACTTCTCTGGATTTTGGAATGTAGCCTGGATGTAAAGATACAGGGGTTGGACAGGCAGCTTCCAGGGGGTTCTTCTTGGACTGACTACTCTTCATTTAGTCACTTTTCTTCTGGGGTCCTCGGCAATAGTCTGTTGTTTTGTTTTGTTTTTTAACTTGGTTAGCTTTTTTTTTTTTTAACTTTTGACCATGATATTTTGTCTTTGGTTTACAACTAAATATTCTATCATAGTCTCCTGTTTTTGAAATAAGTATATAGGCTTTTTGACGTTTTCTAGCTAATTTTTAAATCTGAATTGTTAATTTTGCTGTGAGAAATTCTAGAGTCCCCGATGACTAATCTTGATAAACTGTACTGTATTTCAATCTCATTCTCCTCTACTGTATATCTCATTACGGAACATGACAGCTTTTATAATTAATGTTGCTATCCTTGGTCTTATTTTCTATTTAAGATTAGTTTTCCGATGAAATTATACAGTTGTCCAGAGCAATATTTCAGAGTCCAAGATGTCTTCTGCCAGGAAATGGATAAACCTTGGAGTAGGTCACCCGTGTGGCTCCTTATGGCTTGATTCATGCTTCACGTGATACAAAGGAAGTGGATCTTTTAGGTCAAGGACTGGCAGTAAGGCGTTCACAGCAAATGGGACCTAAGAGGATGTGAACGGCGCAGCGGGGCTTGGCCCTGTTGCGTTGTGGAAGATTTTTATCTTTGGGGCTCTCAGCTTCCATAAATGTCACATCCTTCTGTCAGCCCACAGGCATTCAACCTGTGTCCCATTTTTGTCTCTACACACTGCCAAAATGCTGGCACACTGGCAGTTAACCGATGGAGACAGCAGGCCGGAGGTGTTTGATAAGTTGGCTCATGGAGTATTGCAGGGATTTGGGGTTTCTCCTTTGATGAAGCTCTTTGTTTCTGACTTTTCGCCTGCTCTTTCTCTTCTCAGCAGAAAGGAATAGCTGTGCATGCCTAGAAAGGAGAGTTTGGGTTTGATGTACCAGTTCTAAAAGGAGGTTCCCTCTGGCATTGATAACCAAGATGAGTCACTTGGGGCTGTAGGTGGGACGTGGCTGCTCCCCAGAAGACAGATTGTTCCACAAAGTTCACTCTGGCATAAGGGATTGGAAGTTTCTGGCATGTTGCCCTTGCCCCCTTAATAAGTGTGAGGACAGAAGGGGGTGAGGGTGTTGTCTGGCCTTAGAATCTGTTACATTAAACAGTATTTTCTGCTTTGAGCAAATTTTATCCAAATAAGACCTTAGATTTTCTATCTGAATTCTTCTGAAAATGACTGTTTTTGTTAGAAAATCATTCAAGCACTTAAGCCATTTTTCACCTGTGCAAATATATTGCCTTCTTTCAAAATACCAGAAATGGGTTACCCATAAGATTTTACATTTTTCTAATGCATTCCCTGTAGATTTCTGTACTTTCTCATAATTGTGTTTAGAGGATGTATTTTGGAATACAGACTATTGCTTTATTTTGTAAACTTGATTTTTTTTTTAACCACTAAGATTTTCTTTTTTGCTATAATGAGAGATCCACTGAGTAACTATAAAATCAGTGTACATTTACTATGATTACACATTAAATATATGTATTTATCCCTAGTTGCACTAACTTACAACATAATCAATCTTCAGCTCTTGAATTTACCATACATCCTACTGCTGGCCAGCTCCTCCAACTTCATTCTTTTCTTTTTCTTTTTTCTTTTTTTTTTCAAAGGAAAGTTGCAGGCAGGAATGAGGGCAAGTAGGCAGGCAGGAAGAGAGAGGAGGAAGAAGCATTTATTTTATTTTTATTTCGTTCACACCAGTTGTTTGGTCTTCGACCTGAACCCAGAGGTAAGTGACCTGCACTCCTTCTGAGAAGATTGACAGCTACCCCACCAAGGCGTGCCCAACTTTATTCTTGAAATATGCTCCTAATCAATCCTCTTCTCTCTTTGCCCTCTTCCCATGCCTTCATCAGGCCCTCCTTACCTCTGACCTTGTACGGTCACTTCAGCCAGTTCAGGCTTTTCCTTTGCGTCCTTTCATTGGATAAGAAGTGACATCACTGTCTTACTTGAAAACATGCAATCACACCCCATGACTGAGAATAGTCTCCAGATTCCATGGCCTCACCTAACACAGGTGCTTAACGCAGGGCTGGGCAAGGTGTTCCCCCAGCTGTCCAGGCCAGCTGCCACCCTTCAGTACCCTCACCTGCTGAGCCCGCATCACTGGCCTCCCGTCAGTTCATGTCCCTGCCGCGGTGGAGTACGTGTCTCCTTTGTCCTATTCTGAGCCCACTTTTCTCTTAAATCACCTCCTCTTTTCTTATGGTGGGAAATATTAATAAGTCTCTTTTGTTGTCTCTATGAGCACATGACGTTCACCCTGATCCACCTGAGAGTTGATCTGCCTGGGAGAAAATGAAGATTTGGTTACAGAAAGAAAGAACATATTCAGTTCTGCCATGCCAAATAGCTTTTTTTTTTTTTTTTTTCAATATGTTATTCCTTTTTACTTTTAACATGTATATGGATTAACATTTAATTCTGTTGCTTACATTTCACTTTCTTAGTTAGATTGTTAGTCCTTCAGGGAACTGGGACCTTGTCTTCCACTTTTTTGTGGCCTGAGCAGCCAGCATGTCAGAGCGCCGGGTGCCGCGTCACCTTTTGGGCTTGTGTGGCGCACACGTTTAACCTTCCTTGTCTACATTGTCGTGCCCCGCCAGAGAAAAGGAGACCAGTTCTCTCACATACCTCATTGCCCTCTCAGACTCCGTCTTGATATGCCCTGTGCAGTTGAGAGAGAAACAAAAGAGGTTAAAATCAAAGGAATCAAAGCCTTCGGTGCTGGCAGTCTAAGGTATTTTTTCCAAGGTTAATATTAATTGCATGCAATTTTTGCCCCCCAATAATTACAGAATTTTATTGCCCTATAAGATAGGTTCCCTCTGTAAATCCTTCACAAATGTTTGTGGAATGAAAGAAACTCTATGAAGGACACAGCACTTAAGCGTAATCTAATTAACAATTACTCTTGACCGAGGAGACTTAATTTTCCCTATAAACCATTCTGATGGGCTTCTGTAAATTCATGGGAATTCATTGGTGCTTAATTCATTGCACCTTTATTGGGTGACAGCAGCTGCCAGGCAGTAAGCGAGACGATGATAGATACAGGGGTGTTCCTTTTATAGTCATAGGAGGGAGGCCATAAAAAAAGTCACACTGACAATTAATTTTAATTATGGAGGAAGTGCTGGGAAAGAAAAACAAAAGATGCCCGGAGCTTGTTGAAGAGGTGCCTTGAGCTGGGCTGAAAGGGTCACTGAAAGTCCCAAGCATGCCCGGGAGGTTGGTTGGGTGAGTCTTCTGTTAGAACTGACTTAGCAGTTTTTGAGAACATGGGGAAGGCCTGTGTGGCTGGAGCATCGGCCTCCAAAGTACATCACCGCCGGAGATAATGACTCTGGAAGTTAATTATTCACTAATTGAAAGACGTGCTTCCCCTTCGTTTATCCAGATTTTTAAAAATGAAGGATTTGGGTTACACTAACGACTCTTGTGATGGGTTGAATAACTTCTATATTCACTCTACTCATACTCCTCGAGATTTCATAAACTTTTTTTCACATGTCCCAAGTCTTGATTGTATCTTTTTGCCCCTTATTAAGAATTCTTATTTTTCTAATCTTGTACTATATTTCATGATTATAAAGCCATATGTTTACTTTGAGAAGCAAAAAGAATAAAAGGTTTTATTTTTTACCTCTATCACTGCATAATATACCTACTACAAATGTTTTGTCTATACTCTGCCAATCACACTTGAATTGAAATTTGTATTAATATAACTATAGATTTATACGTAGCTATGAGGAATACTACAGATACTCCTTAATACTTTGATCAGTTTGTGTTATAACCAGGATATTCGCATCGACAGTTTGTCCATTTTATTCAGATTTTTCTCAGTTTTGTGCATTTGTGAGTGCATTGTTTTCTGTAGACTCATATTAGTAATGCCATTTTTAATGTTTTTTTTTTAACTCTACTTTCAAAAGCATGTCCTATTCTAATCACACATCCCTCTAATTCCCTGTGTATTTTTTCTACACCTAAAAGCTCCTCTAAGAGAGCGAGATTGAAAACAATTGTCAGTAGGAATGTACTTCACCAACCTGCTGATTATTTATTGCCAGCTTATAGCTTCTGATCTGACTGCTAAAAGATATTCTGGACGGTTTCTAACCAAGAGAGAACCATCTAGAGCCACTCTGAAGGCACGAAAAGTCACCAGTGTCTGAAAAGACCTGGCAGTGATTAAGGTGTCAGGTTTCCCATAATTTCGGCAGGGTGAGTAGAAGACTAACCCACTGGAACAGAACCAGAAACAGGAGGCTTCAGCTCTTAATGTTGAGTGAATAACTGTTTTCAGAAGGTACTAGATCCTCTGACTATCCTTTGACTCCCCCTCTGTTGAACAAATAACTGAAAAGTATACACTATCTTGGTTGGTACCTATGTGGTTAGTTGATATTCAGTCATCAGACTATTTTCCTCTGTGGTCTTCTGATTTTCAGTGTCGGTTGAATTTTCTGCATGAGACTTTATTACATTGGTAATCAGAAAACAAACTGCCCAATTTTCAATTTTGAAACAAAAAGGAAAAGAAAACAAAACATACATGACTAGCAAAAACGAAGTGGTTTTAGAGGAAATGAGTTCAGAAGCAGGAAGAGAGTAGGAGAGCGGCCAGGCTAGGATGATGCTGGTCGTCAGGTTGTCTGGGGTCGCTAAAAACTGGTAAGGTTGTCAGGTTAGCGTTCCAGTCGCGAGAGAAGGGGGTGCCTTCTGTCCAGAATGGGACTCCCCGGTGGAGGCTAGCCTCTCCCTAATGGGAAGATCTGTTGAGTTCTAGCTGGCCTTCAGCAGCTCCGAGTAACTCAGGCTTAATAGCACAGAAATGGGAGGAAGCTACTTAAGTCTGTCAAAACTGTTAAAATGCAAAAATTGTTGTTTAATGAATCTAGCTTGTGTTGAAGATTTGTTTTGAAGTTTCTAGAAAAATAAGAGACAATTAAGTTGTTGCTAAAATATTGGGAGGGAGAGAGGTTTATTCTGTTTGCCAATGTAATGGATACACCTAGAGGAACCAGTTTCAAAAGCCACCCGAGGCGCATCCTGGTGCTCAGGCAGCTGAGGCGCTGGGACGCAAGCCACGGGGACTCGGACCTGGGTTCAGACCTGGGCCTGGGCAAAAGCCCAAAATGGAAAAAACCTAAATGAAAGCAAGAAAGAGAAAAATAAACCACACGAGTAAATGGAGGTTGAATGACTGGGTAACACAATTGTATTCTAGAATAAGGTGTATAGACTGAATCCAACTGTATACAAATAAGCCATATCCATTTATTGTTGGAGGTTTGTATGTGTTTAGAGAAAAGCCTAGAAGAGTAAACACTGTTAGACTGTTGATGTTGGGTTAGCTTTTTCATTATATCGTATGTGCTGGACGGGTAGTAATGTTTGCTGAGGACTTTTGTAAATGATGAAGTCTTCTGGTGTTTAGTGACACTTGTATCTTCTGACAGTTATTTCTGCGCTAGTATCTTTGTGATACCCCTGGTGCTCGCAGTTTTGACTGTTATTGTGAGTTCCTTCTGTTAGCAGTATTAAAATCACTTGGTAATAATTTATTCCCTTTTCTTTCCCTCTTTTCCGACAGCCGATTTGAATTATTCAGTTGATTTTATACACACACGTGTGTGTGTGTGTGTGTGTGTGTGTGTGTGTGTAAAATCCATCAACAAGCTTAGTCTGCTTTTTGAAGCTCTTTCTCACCCTGCCTCTGGGTAGCTCCTCTCTGCGTGGGACGCTGTCTCTTGCACGGCCGCCCGTTGCGTTAGACCTGCCTGTAAATCTCAGCACTCGCTGTGTCCTTCCTGAAGTCTCTCACTAATTTGGTTGCCTGATGCTCATTCTCTGCTAGATTCCTCAGAAAGGGTTTATGGAAACAGTATTCTGTGAACTAATAATAGAACGTTTCTAACATTTTCAGCCTTTATACTTGAAGGTTATTTTACCTGTATATAAAAATCTTTGGATTGCATCTTCTTTAAGTAATCTGGATGTATTTCACTGTTTGCTGGTATAAAGCATTGCTTTCAGCATACCCTTGTGACTCAGGTGACTGAGACAGCTAAGTGCAGATGACATAAAGCCCAAGGATCACGGTTCATTACCTGAGACCCGCGGGGGAAACCAAAACCAAAAATCATTGCTGTTGATGTTTGATGCCCCAATTTTCTTTCTATTATAAGTGAGTTGGTTTTGTGTAGAGGGTCTTTTTTTATGACCTTTCATTTCAAAATCTTAATAATTTATTAAACCATTGGCCATTTTGGGTCATTCTCTCCCCCCCAAATCAATTGTTTTCTTTTGATACATATTTTCAATTTTTTTTTTAATTCAGGAAAGTCAAGAGTTTTGCACATTTCCCTTGTGAAATTCCTTTGGTTTCATTTTCAGGGACTCGGCTTGTTAGTGTGTGTTTGATCTTCTCTGACTCATCAGTCTTTCACTGTTTTTAAAACTTTCAAAATCTTTTATTTAAGAAATAAATGAAAATTATTAGATAGAATTTCAAAAATATTTTAAATATTATTTTAAAGTTGTAGGAAAATTATAATAGTGGTCCAAGGAACTTACTACTATTTCACTGTTTCTTTTGGATTAAAAAAAAAAAAATCCCTTATTCTGTTTTATTTTTAAGGTATTAAATGTGTTTGCTCTCATGTTCCTCCTTATTTTATCTTCATTTCTGAAAATGTTTTTCTCTCCTTTCACTTCTCTTTGAATCTTTTTTTCCATTTACCTCATTTCTTGATTTCTCATTCTCATTTATATTCTTCTATAGCTTCTGCCATTTTCTTAATTTCTTTTAATGTGTTGGATTAGTTTTTATCTGTTGTGGGCATATTTCGAACTTGCTTTTATTTGCTGTCGGGGAATTAGTCCTTTATTCTCTTTTACATAATAATTCTGCATAAAACTCAACAGCCCTTTGTCTGTTGGTCATTTTTCAGTGAACAGAACTCCCCTGTAGCTTTAGGAAGGAAGGAATGAGTCAGGAGAAGTATTATGTCTCAGAGCTCTCAGGCTCCCTCTTCGGTTGTTGTTGTGGAATGACTTTTTTTTTTTCTCTGTAACCTTCATTTTGCGCAGTAAAATAAACTCATGTGTATGATTCACATATGTGCAGTTGCCCATGCCTCAGGTAGTCGTCAGCTTACCCTGCCCTCCATCGAATCACCAAGTGTTTGGGATGATTTTTAACTGACTGTACATTCTAAGATTTACCACCTCTATTCCTTCCACCCTAACTTTGATGTCACCCTTTTGCCCTTATCTTGCTTAATTTGTTCTACTCCCAGAAGTTTCTCCTCTGTGCAGAGCTTTGTCCTAGAAGTGCATTTTGATTTCACGTTTGGACAGTCCCTGGGGCCTAGGCTGTTCTAGAAGGAGCGGGCACGGCCTAGAAATTGGAGCTTGCAGAGTCTGTTCCCAGTTTAGCTGCTAACACAACTTGACCTGTCTTGCTTTCTAATAAGTACCTGATGCGGATTTGGGGGTTCTGCTGATCTCAGAGCCACAGAATCACTGTGATCATCTTGAATCGGCTTTCTCCCTCCACAGGTGCTGGTACGCCAGGTGTCTTAATAAGTGGCCTGTCCGCGGTTACACTTTTAGAATCAGAAGCATGCCTTTTCGCTGGGTTTGTTGTAGTCGTCTGGGTCCATTCTGCTATCCTTGTTACGCTGTTCATTTTTACAGAGGAATTCAGGGGAAGTTAAAAACTATGCCACTGTTGTCACCATCTTCCCAGAATCATGAGCCAAAACCTGTCAGAACCATGTCTGCTTACGTCATATCCCTCCCCAATTAAAAAAAATTAAATCTCTCCCTTCTGAAAACAGGAAACATGTAGGAGTAGAAATCAGTGTAACGAACCCTGTGCGTCCATCGCTCACTGTCAACAGTACAAACTCAGAGTCCGTCTTTCCTCTGTATCCGCCTGCTGCCCCAGTAGCCGTCCTAGCTCTAATTTCTAATTTTCAAGTAATTTCCAGCATCATCACAATTACTTTGTTCAGAAAATAAAGTAAAAAAGAACACTTGAGAATCAGAGGAACTAGAACTGCCTTTAATTTGAACTTGGAGAGGAAGAAGTTTCAAGGAAAGGAGATGATACCTTCCAGGGTCTAGACTGCAGTGCACATCTGCCTGGCGGTACATTCAGAGCACAGCCCCTGGAAAGCTGGTCATGGTGGCAGGCTCTGCTGGGTACAGGGCGCTGTACGACAGCACTTTCTGTGCCCACCTGAGTACTGTGGGAGCGGGAGCCTGGTGAGCCTTGATTTGGGGGTGCTTTGTTCTGTACTCGCTCTCTTCTCAGCCTGACTTGGGGGCTTCATGTAAAAAGCATCCTGATATACCAGCCTTTGATCTGCCTCTTCCCAGGGACACTAGATTACATCTCGGATGGAGTGTAGTCTTCTCCAGGAATGTACCACTTCAGAAAATTGTGTTGCCTGCTGGAGAAGTAGAGAGGAAGAGGCACGTTCTTCCAAGAAATGCTTCTCTCACACCCAGCCATTCCCCGGGTATCGTAGCAGGAAATTACTCATTACTGGAAAATCACCCGTGAGTTTTCTGTTGAAGAGGTCAGAGAGAGAGCAGAGAGTTCTCAGTTACGTTGGGTCATTGATATTTTCTTATGCGGTCATTATTTTCTTTTGCATTGTCATCCTCAAGCTATCCCTGTTTTCTTAATCCCAAATTCAGAAATGTCTTGGCCTGCTTCTGACCTGTGTGGCACACCAGCCAGTGAATCTCTCTGCCAGTTAGGCTGCACTGGCGAACGTGCTAGACCTGGTGAGTGCTTGCTCCTAGGAGTTGGAGAGGCTCAGAGATCGTGTCTTTGGGAAAGCTCCTGGGCTCTGCAGAACAGCAGGAAGAAGTTTAGCAAGTATCATGTGTGCCCTGTGCACACCTAGGAGTCTGGCTGCCTGGACCGGGGCCACAGGCTGCGGTAGTGCAGTGTGGACGCCTCCTTTCTGACTTTTGGTGTGATGGCAAGGGCATGGGGGGAGGCACAAACAGCAGGCTTTTGAGGCTGCTCTGTAGAGAATGGCCACCCCTTCTCCCCGCCAGCTCTCGTTGCTGGAACAGACTGAGTGAAAACAGCTGGGGCATAACTACGTGATTTATTTCCTGCCATTGACGCCAACCAGAGTCTTCAAGGAGGAGCTGCTGGTTGGCAGTGCCAGGTGGATCTCTTTCCTCTGCACCCAGTATGGCTTCTCCCCTGTGTCTTCTGAATTTACTAGCCTTGTTTTTCCTCGCTAACCTGGATGCCTTTCCCTTCTCCTGGTCCGCAGATTTGCCTTCCGATGTGTGCTTTCTACTCAGCAGTATTTGTGGCCACAGGTGATCTTCCCTCACTAAGTGGAAACTCAGGAGGTCAGGGACCATGACATAACTACTTGGCACAACTTCAGATGCAAGAACAAACACTGAGCGCCAGCACAATGATGTATTCGGTCTCGATTCTGAAGGTGAATCCTCAAGACAGCTTGTGTAGCAGTGTGCTTTAAGAATATGCTTGGGCGGAAAAACCACTTACCATTGAAAGAATCTTCTGATTCTGATTTTTTAGCCATTTCGTCCTCAACTGAACATTCTTCAGTGAAATTTTGCAGTTTGCCCTGAGTAATCTTGTGAATATTGCTTTTCAGCTTGATAGGAAAATATTCGAATAGTGATATCTTTCGAGTTTATGTATTGCTAATATTTGAAAATGTGACCAGATTTAGTGTTTCCAAAGATCTTTATCTGATGTATCCTCATGGAGTAGGGGGGCGTAGGGGTGGGCACAGTCCACCTACATCCCAGTGTCCCAGGCTTGAGTCCTGGGACCTGCAGGAACAACCAAGGTGGACAACTAAATAGCATTTTTAAAAATGCTTCTTCCTCGTCTCTCTTCTTGCCTACCTGCCTCTGTACACCCTCATTCCTGCCTGAACCCTTCCTTAAAAATAAATAAGTGTAGCCTGACTTTTGCAAAACCTTTGATCCATCGCATCCTAGGAATTTGTTTTCCTGTTAGCTCACTTCAGATGTTGTCATTATGTGAGCCTTAAGAGGAAAGGTGTCCAGCTGGTTGTAATATCTTTAGAGGACATTACCTCTGCACTAGCGTCAGTTATTTATGTAGTAATCGTGACCCTGGTCTGCATCTAACAATATGTGTATGGATTTGGGTTCCTGTTAGTTTCAGTTGTAGCGCTGAGCAAACCCTCCTGAGGAAGGATTTGGCATCTGTCAGCCTTCAAAAGCTTCGAAAAATTGATCATATTTTATTAGCAAAGATTTACTGCCTCCTTCCGTTGTATAGAAAATGTATTTTTTATGTATTCAGCTCTAAGAAGGCAGAGGGAGGAACAAAAGATCATGCAATTATTGCCCAAGGTTTATGACTGTAGAGGAAGGAGTGCTTTAGCAGAGCCCTTTTAAAATAAATCCCATCTAACTAGGTAGAGGCGGGGACAGATGTGCTGATTGTTGAGACACTGCTATTTTATGCTGAGTATTATTTGAAGTAGTTATTCTGAAACTTGCTTTTTAGTTAAATACGCTCAGTGAAGTAAAATGGGCTTCACCTGAAGTTAGAAAGTTAGAAGTCAGGTACATGACATGGAGAGCTATGCTTTTGTTTTTAAAACTGGCATGCTTATGGATCCATGCATAGAAATAATTTGCTGTTTTTGATTTGTCTTGTATTTAATTCCATGCTTATACGCATAGCAATAAGCAGTAGATAAATATTGGGGGTAGGGGGAGGAAAGGTTTGTACCAGAGCACCCTGCCCATCTTTCCTTATAGAACGAAGTAACAGTATACATACAGAAATACCCTTGCATGGTTTAAAATTCCCTGCGTTTTAATCTCTTGTGTTCCTCTAGATCTTTAACTTGCTAAATAGTCCTAGTTGTGATGGTTCATCTATCTCTGAAAAATAGTGACTTGTTCATTCTGAAATCAGAATGATCAGTTGCAGCTACATTTGGTTGCTATCTGATTTGGGGGCGGGGAGGGAGCACTCTGTAATAGACAGTTTGAGCCACTGTAATAGAGAAAGATCATATTGGGCCCAGTGGAGCTGTCAGACTGATGGACCCAGTAGAAGCACCCATTCTTTTTTTTAATATATATAATTATAGTTACTTATTCTGCACAAAAATAGCCTCACATGTATAGGTTCACCATTCCTCAGATATATGTCAACACACACTGCCCTCCACTAAGTCACCAAGTGTCCTTCACCAGAAGCACCTGTTCTTAACATAGAACGAGACTTAGAGGCATAGAACAGGCATAGCCGAAAATTGTAGAAGAAAAATAAAGTCTAGATGGATTAAGATTAAAAGTAAATTTAAGTGATATTGCCATACTGAAGGAAATGTACCTTTAGAAGCAATAAAGAAATTTAGAGAGGAAAAGTTCAATAAGCTTGAATACATACAGAATTTAGAGCTACTTTTTTTTTTTTTAAGAAAAGGTGCAGGCAGGAATGAAGGTAGGCAGGCAGGAAGGAAGAAGTCTTTATTTATTTTATTTAGTTGTTTATCTTGGTTGTTCCCCTGGGGCCCGGGACAAGCACCCAAGTCTTTGGGATGTGCCAATGAGAGGCAGAGGACCCAACTGATACTCCACCAGGGTATGCCTAAAGCTACTTTTACACCATTTATTACACAAATTATATTCACTATACAAAAAGATTAGAAAACAATAAATAAAGTAATTCATAATCCTGCCAACTACCAGTAGTAAATCTTTTGGCACTTTATTGACAGTCTGTGGTTATTCTTCCCACACTTAAATTTAATTTTCCATACATACATTTTTTTTTTTAAAGGAAAGATATAGGCAGGAATGAAGGCTAGCAGGCAAGCAGGCAGGTAGAGAGTAGAGGAGGAAGAGCTTTACTTATTTTTCATTTAGTTGTTCACATTGGTTGTTCCCCATGATCCCAGGTCTTGAACCCAGGACCTTGAGATGTATGTGGGACTGCTGCCAGGTGTGCTAGACTGCTAGGCCACCAGGGCGCACCCCAAATATACACTTTTTAAAATGCACAAATAAATTGGAAAAGTGGCTTTCAGCACAGACAAGGAATTGATGGATTTAAATATGTAAGAAACTTATATAAGTAAGAAAAACTCAGTATTCTAAAAGACGGGTAGGCAAAGGACAGAAGAGTCATCACCATTTGGTCACCATCCAGCAGACTGAGGGTCTCCTAGCTGTATCAGACTTCCTTTTTCAAGGTGTGTTTACTGTGCACAGTAACAGCTTTGTGTTCAAGGACAGGCCTGTCATATTGTCTGGGTTTTGTTTGCAGCATTTGGAGACAATCACAATATACACAAAATTGTAGAACACATTTTTTTCCTTTTTTTTTTTTTTTTTTTTTATGAAGGAAAGGTGCAGTCAGGAATGAAGGCGAGTAGGCAGAGAAGCAGGCAGAGAAAGGGGGAAGAAGCATTTTATTTTATTCCATTTCAGTTGTTCCCCACTGGACCTGGGACTTGAACCCAGGGGTATGTGGCTTACATCCTTTGGGGGCAAACCACTGCTCCACCAGAGTGCACCAATATATTTCTTCTTTAGTTAAACCTTCAGAAATAATGTAGATTCTTTTTATGAACTTGGGATGGACAAAGGTTTCTTAATCAAGGTACTTCCAAAAAAAGTTAACAATAAAGGAAGAGATTGCTTAATTGAATTACATTGAAATGAAGAACTTCTGCTCAAGACGTTAACACGAGGTTGTTTGCAGAAGTGGCCCCAAACTCCTCCCACCCCTGTCTGAGTACCCTCCTTTGCCTCTCTCATTCATCCTCTCACATCTGTCTCATATCCTTAATGCCTTCCACATAGTGTGTTCAAGAAATAGCTGAATGAACCGAAGAGTCTCATGCGTTGAATCTAAACCTTGCTTCCTTAATCTTCACACACAGTTCTTTGGGAAGCCATGCAGAAGAGCCTGAGCACTGCCTCCGCTCTTGCCCAAATTACTTTTGTGGCTCACTGAAGAGCTAGCCCTTCATGCGCTTGTGGACATTGATCTGTCTTGTATCTTGTTCCTTCTCTCTGATCCTTCAAATAGGACATAGAAAAGTGTATCTGGAAATCATTTAGAGAACTCATCTGGCTGATCATAATGCGAATGCCATTTGGAGGGGGATAGTGATGGAATCACATACTGCTCTTGGAATACCAGCGAGATTCTTTTTTTGGTTTTCCTCCCTGTCGTACTCCTAAAGTATGCACAGTAGTCTCACACCAGGTTTGCAGCTGTGATTCTCAGGGGTTTCAGAGTAGGAATATCATGTGGGTTCCTCAGGTCATAGACCACTGAGTGCAGGGAGATTGACCACGAAGGGAGGAGATTGCTGTTCCTCTGAAGGAAGGTGTTAACCTTGCACTTTCAGATGTCTGCCAGCTTTGTCAGCTGAACCACTGTTTTCCTGCAGAGTGCTGGAGTTCCAGGACCTGAGTTTCATAAACTGTCCCTATGGAAAGCAGAAGGTAAACAAAATAGAAATGAAAGTGAATTCAATTTTTTAGATTGTTCTCTTACAGGAATGGTTTTGTGGTTCTCAGCATTTAAGGAGATATGGGTTCCAATATATTTCATTGACATCAATTACTGTAAGTCTGATTCATTTTCTGCTTATTGATTTCTGCCCAAGGTGAAATTCATGACATCTAACAGAAAACATAAGTGTTTTTTGTTTTTTTTAACAAAATGATACTAACAACTGAAAATAAGTTAGAAGTCAGTGTGACACTTGAAAAGGCACGTTTCCTACCAGTTTAATGATTCTAGTCTGTGTGTAAATAATACAAGTAAAGGGTCTAGTAGCTTGACTCTGATAAACTCAGAATGCTATTTCCAAATTCTAGCTTAAATTCCAAATCACTTTTTTCTGCCTGCTTTTTATAAGTAGAACACCATATCACTATGCTTTCACTCATAGTAAAATTTTCTTAAGGTAGGATCCTCTGTTTCCAAATGAATCCCTTTTTGCAGCTGGAAAATAATTTTCAGTTCTGAAGCCATATCAGAAATTTAGGGAATCAAAAATGACTGCAAATAGGTAAAGTGTTTTTTCTTGTAAATGATTTAAGGTCACCAATGATATTGGTATCTCTCTATTAAGAATTTCTTATTTTAAATGGCTTTGTAGCTATAGAGATTTTTTTTTTTAAATTGAGTCAGTGACAATGTTGAAACTCCATAAAGTTTCCAAAAAATACTGTAATTTACATAGAAGATTCTTTATCCTTAATACTCTTACACAGTTATGTCCAGGTGCTGTTAGTTTGTGGGTGTGCTGGGGCTCTCCATCCTCTGTCTCAAACAGGCTCCTTGGTACTTTATCCACGCTGCGTTTCATTTCCTCCTTCTTTGTGTTCAGTCCAGAGTTTATCCTCTCTGTTCAAGTTGTTTTTTTTTAATTTCAGTGATTGCTAATTTCATTTCCAAGATTTCTCATTTGTTCTTTCCTATCTACTTACTCTGATTTCATTTCTCTCTGTTTTTACTCATAACATCTTTTTGTGTACACACACACACACACACACCACCCCCCTTCATTTATCTCTGACCTGAAATATATTTCTTTTGAAAGTGCCTTCCATGTGGAACGGGTTTATTTTTCTAGTTTTGTTGGTTATCTTTTGCAGACCTAGTTATTTTCTGTATTTAAGCTACTGTGCTTGTGGACCATTTTGAGTGGGAGGTCTTTGTCTCCTTTTCACTCTTCTGGCTCTGCTTGTGAACCTGCATCTTTGTGCTTTCTTCTGTATTTAATGGACCATTGCTTTGTGTTCAGAGCAGAGGATTTAAATCAAAGTGTGAAGTCAGTCCTACTGTCTCTAGCAGATGTTCCTTTTGCCAGATTCATGAAGGGTGTGCCATCCCTCCCATCCCTGCCCCCACCCTCTTATTTGCAGAGAATTTGTAAAGCAATTTGATTGTGCTTTTTTCCATGTCATTTTCCAAATGTACATAATTGTTCTGTTAGTGATCTGGAACTCCATTATCTTTTAACCTCGCCCCCGACCAGAGTACATGGCGACCCAGCATTTCCTCCCGCTCTGGCTGGCTGATTGTTGTGTCCTGCTGTCTTTAAATGCTGACCAGTCTTGTTCCTTCCTCCCTCCCTGTCTGCCTCTCACCCACCACCTAAGATTCTTAGGAGCTTGGTTTACTCTTCAGTATTCTTTTTACTTAGTACATATTTATTTAAATATTTAAACCAAAACAAACTCAGTATTGGTTGTCAATTTTGAGCTTTTTCTTTATTATCTAATCCTTGTAGTTTATCTTCAGTTTTAACAATATCGTGTATATGACTTCTTGCATATTGATTATATAAATGTATAAATAAAAGTACTTTTCTAAGGTTTTTATGGTAAAGTATGTTGTTCATTAACTTTCATATATAAGGGATACAGCATTGATTTTCATTTGATTTCTATATTTCTCAGTATGTTTTGTAGTACAGAAATGTTATGTTCTCATTTACTGAGTTTTGTGATTAACAAGATTTAGCCAACATGTATTACTTTGAAGATTTGGTTTCTGAAATTTTAGGCCAGCCACCTCTCCCCGTCATTTCTATATATATCTTCCTATTTGGCGGTGACTAACTGCAAGAGTTCCAGGAAATGCACATTCTGTCTGCTCACTTGCTGCATTTTTAATTACTGCATTACTGTATACTTCTGCATTTCCCTTTAGTCTAACTCCGGCCATTTCTGAGAGCCAGGAGCCTCTATAAAGGAGAGATAGCAGCTTGAACAAGCAAATTAGACAACCATTTGTAAGATGGGGATGAGGGGATGTATAGAAGATGCCGAAGGTGCTAAGGGACTTTGTAGTTTACCACCGCTTCAGCGAATAAGAAATACCACTGGAACTTTTTCTTCCTTTAGCCTTTTAAAACGGATTACTGTCAGGCCATTTAAAAATCACCTCTTCTGACATTGCCTGGTTGAGTAGTGGTTGGGTCTGCCACCTCAGGTTGGCGCAATCCATATGCATCCCAAAGATTGGGGTTTGCTTCCTGGGGCTGGAGAAACAACCAGAATGAACAACTAAATAAAAATAACTAAAAGGACTTCTGCCTCTCCTCGCCCTGCCTGCCTGCCTGCCTCTGCTCACCTTCATTCCTATCTGTACATTTCCTTTAAAAAAACACACACAAAAAAAACACAAAAAAAACCACCTAGCAATAACCTCTTTTGCTTTGAATCCATGCTTCAATAACTTCCTTTGTGCTGTCTTCTCAGAGGCTGTAGGGCCCAACTGCAAAGCATAATAGTAATTCCCACAACTTCCATTTTTGTGGTAAGTCATTGAGAAATATTGAATCAGACAGGCTTTACTTAAACATAGCTCCTTTAAGGAACATTTCTGTTCCACACAATGAAACATTTTGGTATATATTAAGGATTCTTTGAGCACTGGGAGACTTAATTCTGTCAACAAAATTACCTACTCTGGGCCACGGTCAGTGCTAGGGGGTCACAGAGATGAGCATCTAGACCTTTCCTTCCTGACTCCCAGTGCTAACAGGATGTTGTCTCTACTCGTCAGTTATCAAATAGTTTTAAAATGAATATTGCATTTTTTCTATTACCGCAGAACCAATAAGAGGCATTCACCCAGTTGTGGTACTGAAGCAAAAAAGGTGTTAAAAACAAAATTGCTATATTTAACTTCTCTACGTGCTTATTCTAAACATGAAGATATTTCTTCATGCTGGTGTGTTTTCAAGAAAAATAAAAATCTCAATAAAAATTGGGAGGTTTTTACCCAAGTTTGACTTTTTGCCTAATTGGATTTGGGAAGTATTTGAATAATGGGTAATGAGCTGCTTTCCTGAATAAATACAAAAATTGATTTGTTCTGAACCCTAATTCATTCTGTTATCCATTTGTGTTACTGGAAGATTGATCATCTGTGTTCTTATTAAATGTGTAGGAAATAAATGTTGGGAAATAAGAACTGTAGCTGTAGAAATTATTCAGGTAATGTTGGTTTCAGCCCTGCTCACTTCCTTGCCTCTTTTAAGATGTCTCTTTCAGCCAATGTTTTGTTTAAACTTTATCAAGCATTTCTAGCTCAGCAAATCATAATTTTGAATGAACTTGCTTTTTATCTCTTGTCTCTCAGGTCATTTTTGGTGCCCGGTGCCTATATAAAATGATACAGTCTAATGAAAACCATTTACCTGTAAGCTTTGATGAAACTTACGCCTCTTCAGGAGCACATTATCAGATTTACTCTTTAGGAAAGCATATACCTTTGACATCTATCACATAGGTTTTATTCCATCACATTTCTGGTATCTACACCAAGAATAGGATGCGGGCTCTTAAAAAAAAACAGCAAAGAATCTGTTAGACATTGCTGTTTTTAATTTCCCACTAATAAAATCCCTGACAGCTGGATTCCCATCCCTGAAATGCTGAGGCACACTTTGAATGATTCTTGAAATGGTCAGTGTTTTTGTTCAGGAAATCTTTCTGGGAAGCTGTTTAATGGCAAGTTCATGATTTCCTTTTTGGCCTGGCTCCTAAATTTACCCAGCATTCATCATTTCATCACTAGCTTTAAGGCCTTTGTTTTATTTTCTCTGCTTGGAAATTTTGCATCTTGGTGGGTTATTTAATCTTTCATCAGTTTAATGCAAGGTCTGCTAGGCTCTTCTGTGCTTGTGATGGAGGTCTCCCTAGACTTGTTCTTGTGTCACTAATCTGCTTTTTCTACAGCTGTGGAAAGTTAGCTTACCTCTGATACAATTTTAGAATACAAAGTCTTATTTTGCCATAATTCTGTAGAATTTAATGGCACAGCCATTAACTTACTTCCAAACCCTATAATTATTGCTACTTTTATTTTTAAAGGTGCTTTATCAGCTCCTCATTCTGCCTATCATCCTAGCACTTTATGCTACTAAATGAAGTAACCTGTAATCAGAGCACATATGTATTTCCCATATGCTTTTGTAAAGTAAAAGTCAATATCCTTAGCGTTCTTTCTAGACTGCAGCATGATATTCCTAACTCTCAATTTCATCTCTCCTACTTTGTCCCCCTCACTCCTACAGCAGTGACTTCCTCATATTCCTCAGACGTGCCAAGCATCCTCTCACCTTGTAATGTTTTTTGTTTCCTCATAGCTCAGTCTCATTTCAGTCTGCTCCTGTATAAATACTTCTACATTGAGTTCACCTGCATAGACTAGAAAAGACAATAAGATGAGCCCTCTGATTAACTTTCTACCCACAGTCTCACTGAGTTGAGGAAACAGAAGTTGGCGTTCAAGGAGGCCAAAATGGCAAGAATTTGCAGATCAGAGTAACTGAAAATGAGAGCATATAAAGAGAAAAAGCTCTAGAAATCTGCAAAGGGTTCACCTAGAATCTTTGGTGAAATACAATATGCGCATCATTGGCTGAATGCCATGAACAAGTCTTGGGGAAGGTCCAGTTTCTAACACTCTAGTTCCCACCAGCAGAGTCGGAGAGACCTGGGAATGACAGATGATAAATGATCAGATAAGGGCACTACAGTATCCATTTAAAATAGCTCAGTGTGCTTAAGGAGTTAGAGAAAAACAGGAACATGGTGAGAGGATACATTGAAGATACAAGAACCAGAAGTATAGAATATCTGGACTGAGCATTCACTGGAGGGGTTTCATAGAAGTTTAGGTGCCGCAGAAGAAAAAACTAGTGAACTTGAAGACAGGCCAGTAAGAGTGCCCAAATGAAGCACAGAGAGGATAAAGATTTCCAGTGAGGAGCAGGGGTGAAAGAACCTCAGTGACGCGTGGGACAGTGTTAAGCAACCTCACATCTTTGTGGTTGGAGTCCCGAAGAAAAACATTTGAAGGAATAATGTCCAAGACATTTCCGACTTTAATGAAAACTATAAACCTATAGATTCAAGAATCTCAACAAACTCTAAGCAAAATAATCATAAAGAAAACCACAATAAAGGCAAGTAATCAGATTGCTAGAAAAATAAAGCAAAACAAAAACTGCGATATAGAGAAAATCTTAAGCAGCAGGTTTTGGGGATGGGGTGCAGTCAGAGGAGGGGTGGGGTGGGGCGTACATACAGGGGAACCAGGATGAAAACAGCTGCAACCTCTTGTCAGATGCTTCAAATAAAATGTCTTGAAAATGCTGAAGAAAACTTGTCAAAATACAGCTAATAAAAAATGTCACTCAAAAGTGAGGGCAATATGAAGACTTTTAGGAGAACAAAAGTTGAGTTTGTTGCTATCAGGTAAGTAAAGAATGTTAAAGGAAGTCGATCAAGCAGAAGGGAAATGATAAAAAAGATGGAAGCTCAGATCCACACTAAAGAATGGGAAGTGCTGGGGCGGCATACACATTTCACAGTACATATATATGAACTACATTTTTTTCATTTTAAAATTTAAGACAGTTGTTTAAAGCAAAAATAAAAATTTTAGTACTTTTAATGCATGGAAGTAAAATATATGGCAACAGTAGAACAAAGGGTGAGTGGAGGAAATAGAAATAGACTTCTTAATTTTGTCTTACTGTATTATTTGCTGGTGGAGCATGAGTTAAATATTTAATATGAATTAAACATGAGTTGTAAATCCTGTAGCAACTGCTGAAAAGTGAAAGGAGGTGTGACTAATATGTTAACAGTAGAGATAAGGTAGAATACAAAAAATTACATTAAAATTATATGTATATATATATATGTGTATATATGTATATAATTCCAAAAAGAGGGACAGAGTGAGGAAAAAAATGAACAAAGACCAAATACTGAAAAAAATCAAATGAAAAGCTTATTTGTCAGTAAAATAAATTTCTAGCTAAATTGATCAGCGAAAAAGACAAACAATATCAAGAAAGAAGGAAATTCCACTGAGGATCTACAGACATCACTAAGGTATATGTTCAGCTTTTGCCAATAAAGTCAGCGCGTCAGTAAGGTTGGAAAATGGGAGGGAAAAAACCTGGGGAAAAATGGAAGGGTCTAAAGCAGACCAAGTCGTTGCTTGGAAGTAGCAACAGGGCTTGGAATTGACTGCAATTCCAGGGACCAGGAGCACTGGTGAAAAACTTTGGGGGATGGAAATGTTCTGTATCTTGATTGTATTGCTGATTCCATTGACAAAGACATCGTTTAAAATTCATTGAACTGAACCCTCTGAATGGGTATATTATTTGTAAATTATACCTTCAAATTGGTTAGAAAGACTTAATTTGAAGTACATGCTTAAGGTCTGTGTTTTACTCTATGAGTAGAACCTTAATTCTAGAGTATTTCTAAAGGCATTACGTGACTATCTCATACTTTCCTAATATCTTTATTCAATAATATAAAAATAGCTCTAAAATTTCACTGACTTTCTTGCGGTGGTGGGGCATTATAAGAGTGCCTGTGAATAATCCTCTGACTGCATGTAATCGGTTGCGCGCTGCGATCGGTATTTTTTTGGCCCCTTCTTCAGAGTGAATGTATGTTAATCCCTGGTGTATCTACATCACTTCTGTCTTCCCTCTTCCTCTGGTCACACCAGCTGAACTTGCCTGTTTGATTCGCCTCACAAGACACCGTTCATACCTATTGTTCAGTAGTTCCGAATAATAAGTAGGACCGCAAATTTAAGACTTAGGTTTTTTATTCCTTCATGTCATTTTTTTGTGCTCTAATATTTGTCTGAAAACCTAATCTCACCCACAGATGATGTGATGTTACCTTATTACTGGGTTAGTTGATTCTCAGGTTGGTTTATAATACGTCATCCTTTTTAATTATTAGCTGTTCTCTGGTGTAATTAAAAAAAAAACAAACCACAAAACTCTTCTCTGCCATTTTGCTGTTTTAAAAATAAGTTGAAAAGCAGAATGAGGGCATTTTAGAAATCTGAGCTGAGTGTGTACATGGGTTAGATGTTAACTATGCCTCAATAGGTCTCAGGCGAACCCAGTGCTTTGCTGCCCACACCTCAGCCCCTTCCCCGTGTCTTCTCGTGGATGAGGCCTTGTCACTCTCTTGAGCTGCTGACTCACTTGACGTCGGTCGTCTTACTTCCCTCTGCGGTTTCTCTGGGTCACAGTACGGTGTCTTGTAGACGCTACTATCTCTTGAACACGCTGCTCCAGTCTGGCCCGCTTGCCTCCTAGGTCTGGTACACAGTTCTCACCCCAGGAGCTGCTTCCTTCCCTGCTTTTGTGAAATCTCTGCCTTTGCCGCCTTGTTGCAGCGGATAAGCGTTTGTTTCTCCTGCTTTATTTCTTCAGCCAGGTGGCAGGCATGCTGCAGCGGGCTGCTCGCACAAGGGAACACGGGTGGTGAAGGCTTAGAGAGCTTGCACCTCTGCAGGTGTTCACTGATTTCTAGGTTGGCACTCGTTTTTGTTTAATTATTTTTTATTGTAGTAATTAGACATTAAAGTAATTTGCTATGTGTGGATTCCCCATTTCTTAGCTGTACTTCAGCACACCCTGCCCTCCACCACATCACCAAGTGTTCTTCCTGTTTGTCCATTGGGCTCCACCACCGTTTGGGAATCATTTTTCTCCAGAATTGGGGGTGGGGGGAGATTGCTCCATGGCTGTCCAGCCTTCAGTACTCATTTTTCCAGGTCTGCAGCAATTCTGATCGCCTTATAATACTTTGAAAGAGAACTAATTTTTCTCCTGGAAACTTAAAGAATGTTCTCTTCAGGAATCTGGAATTACACAGTAATGTGCATTAGGATGGGTCTGTTTTTATCATTATGATGAGCCCTTGGTGGGTCTGGAAGATTTCCTTGAACTATTTGTTTTCTTTCTGCACACATGTGTGCGTGCATGCATGCTTGCGTGTGTGTGTGTCTGTGTGTGTTGGTGGTTTTTGTTTAATTTTCTATTTTGTGACTTTGCTTTCTGGAAAGATTTATTCTACTTTATCTTTTGATTCTTCAATTAAGCTTATTATTTCTGCTTCTATTTCTTTAAAGGAAAGGCACAGGTAGGCAGCAGGAAGAGACAAGAGGAAGCACATGAGTTGTTCAAGATTGGTTGTCTGCTCTTATTTTTAAGTTCCAAGTGGTGTTTTCATCTTACATAGCATCTTTTTGATTCGTGTATACAATATCTTATCTTTCTGAGTGTATTAATAATATATTTAAAAATATTCTTTTCTCTGTAGTTTATTTTCTCCAGGAGTGTTTTTCGTCTTTGGGGTTTCTAGCAGATCGCCTCTGTATTGCAGGCTTTCCTCTTCATCTTGAGACCAGGGTGTGCAGGATGACCCGCCCGAGAGCTTTAGTTCACTGGTGCTGGTACCTTCCGGTCTGCCACCGTCTGCTGTGGTCATCTTGGAGTATTCTGCCTCCTCGTCTCTCTTTCCAGAAAGTAAGTCTCCAGGTGTCTGCACCTGTGAGATGGCAGCCATCCAGCAGCACAGCGACAGCTCTTCAGAGGCAACTTCTTCCCGGCCCCCCGGAGACCCCCAGCCCCTTCAGAGGGCAGTGCCCCTGCTCCTTTGCAGGGCTCTGGGGGGACATCGGGTGGGTCTCAGTTTTCTCCGTCGCTGACTTGTAATTGTGTTTGCTCGGATCTGCCAACTACTAATCAACCTGGTGTCCAGCTTCCCAGATTCTGCTGCTGTTGTCTTCTCTTCTGTTCTCCCCCTTGGGTTTATCTTTTTTTTTTTTAATTCTAGTAATGTATATATCTATAACATGAAATTTGCCATTTTTACCGTTGACCGGCATCAAGCATGCTCTCGTTGTTGCGCATGTGTGTGTCCTATAGTAAAATACAAGAACAAGGTCAGTGGGACATAGTGTTTTAGGAGAATGAAGCGTGATACGTCCAGCAGGAGGCAATTCAGGTCTTCTCTGAATCCAGAAAGAGGTGCCACTTTCTGAAGTTTGGTGTCATGGGATTTGTTTACTGCCATCTAGGAAAGCAATTGGATAGTTTGTTGGCATGGGCGTTTGATTTGCTCGTAATCACTGTAGCTTTACAAAGGGTTGCAGATGGAAACTCCCAGGCCTGGCATTCAAGGCTCTCAGATCTGGCCTGCCCACCTGTACGCGCCAGCATCTGTCATTCCTCCGCAGCAGCCCACTCACTTGCAGAAGATGCCAACTCCAGCCTCCATGCTTGGCTGTGCCGGGTGTTCCTGAGCGGAATGCCCACCCCCTCACCGCTCTCCGCCTCTTCCCGGTCCTTGGAGCCCCAGCCCACGCCACTTCCTCCCACCCCAGGCTGGTGGTTTGTTCCTCTTCTGCGTTCCTCCCGTGACCTTGCACCTGCCTCTGAATTAGCACCTTGGCATTTCCCACGCTGCCTGCCTGGCTCTCTCGATGTCTGATCTGCACTGGGCTTCCTCGGAGCCTGGCGCCTCGCCCGCGCTCAGTTAAACGGGACGGATTCCTGGTGCCAGACATTTGCAAAGAGAACTCTTTCTCCTTGTTTTTGTAGGATATCCGACATGAAGCCAGTGACTTCCCATGTAGAGTGGCCAAGCTTCCTAAGAACAAAAACCGAAACAGGTACAGAGATGTCAGTCCCTGTAAGTATTCACGTCGCCATTACTCTTCGTCCTGGGGCGGCGGTCGAGGCTCCTCAGCCCCAGGGTTTGGTGATAAGTCGATGGCAGTAGCGGGTTTTATGACTTGCTTGTTTCCTCTAATAAAAGCATGAGACTTAGAGTAATGGTTCATTTTTCCACCATCGTAGAAGAGGTAAGGTTTCAGTTTCTGGAAAATTCACCAAGGTTCAGAGCACTTTTTAAAATTTTGACTGTTTTCTGATGAGTCATTTTCCTACCAGCTGACACTGAGTGAGCAGACATACTAGAGCCTTTTCTGGGTAATGCTGCAGCAGCATTATTCGACCCTGGATCCCAGCAGGATATTGAGCTGTAATGATAGCACCCTGGCGTTAACTGGCGGAGCTGTTCACGCCAGCTCCTAAAGCTGTAGTAAGCTCTCGTGTTGAGTCCCCATGCCCCCTGGTTGCCACCATTTCTGCCTCTTTCCTGCTGTCGGCTCTCAGCCTGCCTGGTGGCCTCGGGCAGCCCCTCTGCCTTCCGAGTGATTGGCTCGGAATCTGCTCTGCCTCAGAAGTAAACAGCTAAATGTCTTAGAATCTGTGTGCAGCAAGGAACTGTGGAGCTGAGGAAAGTACATGAAGTTTGCTCTCTCCTCTTGCCACAGAGGCTTTTTGGACTCACCTCCAGGGTTTTAGACTTTGTCACTCAGTGAGTTGTAGTGACTGGCAGCTCCGTGGCAGCATGCTGGGTCAATCCGGAAGACAGGCCCGCCGTGCCCTTGGCCTTGCAGGCAGCTTTCAGTGCCCTCTGCAGGGGGTCGGCCCAGCACCGGCTGGGGACATGGACCTGGAACAGGACAAGCACTCTGCCTTGGCCCGCTCCACGTTCCCAGCCTGGGTTTGCCTCTCGGCCCACCCCTGCAGACTGTGCTCCTCGCTCCTCGGTGAAACCGGAGCCACGCTGTCTAGTGGGATTACTGAAAATGGAGAGAAATCACGTCAGCCTGTAGCCTGGTGTCGCGCTCACTGATGTTGGCTGCGGTGACAGTTCACTGAAGGTGCAAGAGTGTCTGAGCTCGCCTCTGCGGCGTCACCTGACGCATGACTGCGCCCCAACACCTGGCACTCTCGATTCAACCCGAGTAGGCTGTGTCCTCTCAAGGCTGTTGACAAGAAAGCCACCTTTCCTTGAGTGGTTCTGCTGAATGCTCCTGGGCATGCAGGAACACGCTTTTAGCAAGCTGCTCTGCGCCAGGCACCCGCCTCTGTCTCTAGCTTCTCTCTTTGCTCTGAGGTCGGCAGTAGTGTTTCTTTAATATTCTTAGGCTACGTTTTTTTGATCAGTGCTCATCTAAAGGGTTTCATGAACCAATTTTACAAAGGAAAACAGCCTGTCATTTTTTCTGAAAAATAATTCCCAAGCATTTCACCCCTAATCTCATTCCCCAGATTTTTTCCTTTTTCTCCCCTATCTCCATTTTCTAACAGAAAAGAAACGCTAGGGTTAGGGGGGAGAAACAGTGCTGGGTGATAGTAACCATGTTATCTTCCATTTGGCAAGTGGAGAACTCAGGGCTCAAAGGATGAGTGATTTGTCCAAGGTCACTCAGCGCTGTTCGGCCCACTCACAGAACCCGCTGCTGCCAGCCCCAGTTTGGGGCTTGGTGTGGTCTGCTTTGGTTGGGAGCTCCCTGACCCTTGTAAGTATTACCTAAGGATTACAGTTAGAATTAATGCTCCGTGATGAGAAACACTGCTCCAAACGATGACTGATGTCCAAAAATACCTTTCCGGGTTTCTTTCAGACAACCCCAAACTGCTTATGACCCAGCACCCTCTCCTTTCCGTGGGGATGGGGGCAAAGACACTGTTTGTGAGCGTCCACCTGAGCCCATCTCCCCTCGTGCTGTGCCAGGGATGAAAATACCTACCTGCTCTTGTCAGCCAAGCTAACGGAGTCAGGACAGTGGTCCTCGGGGAACCCTTGTGTTTGTGACAAAGTCCTTTAAAGGCAAAGAAGTGGCTGTGCCTTTTTCAGTAACCTGGGGCAGAACTTCCAGTGACAGCTTATTTCTAAAAGTTGCATTCAAAATACTTGCAGTATTTTAATTCAGGGTTTATTGGTTCCAGTTAAGCTGTCTTTAAAGTGTCTTTGATCATGACAGGTTCTGAATTTGAAAAATTTTAGACTCATTTAAGTTTGTTATACTTGAACTTTTTAAAAAAAGTTTTAAAGGAATTCAGGGTATGACTTTTCATGTTATTGGGTATTTAGATGACTTCCTCTTCAAACCATTATACTTAGGTTAGGTTGAAGTGTGATCATAAATCCTACCTATTATAGATCATTGTGCCAGCTCAGGCTTTGGGGACGAGGTGGAATTTTGGGGTGCCTTTTGTCCTCTTACAAAGATTGAAGCAACCGTATGTTTCACTCTGCGAGTAAAAGGGACCAAGTTGTGGGGTAATGCCACACATCACGGGAAGATGTGACCTGAGACAGATTTGCCATATGGGACATAATTTACGTTTCAGTGTGGCTGATCTCCATTGCTATCTAGTATTGTTTCCAAGCTTCAAAAAACCTTTCTGCAAATACTAGTCACCCCATGTGGATGACTAATCTCCATTCAAGTGGCACAGCTGCCGCTGTGTGAACACCCTAATGTCACCAGCTCACCTTGTGCTTGCCCGCAGGGTGCTCTGCTCTGCAGACACTTCCACCGGGATTAACCTCTGAGGTCTGGTTTGCCTTTCAGTTGACCATAGTCGGATTAAACTACATCAAGAAGATAACGATTACATCAACGCGAGCCTGATAAAAATGGAAGAAGCCCAGAGGAGTTACATTCTCACCCAGGTAAGCAATCGTCTGCTTTTTAAAATGGTTTTGCCTTACTTGATGTCATCTTAAAGATTTACGAGTTTTGTTATCTGTACCTCCAATAAAATCTGCCTGCTTCCTTTAGAAGGGCAGGTTTTAAACAACCCAAAAACAAAGAAGGGGGTGGAAATCTGTAGAAATTCACTTTGGTTGTTATAGTCATCTTTTCTGGAAAGTATGACATGGATGGATTTGGGGGAAACAGCATGATAATTCCAGAATTGCCTGTAGACAGGGGACCCCACAGCAGAGCTGTGCTGATTCCACAAATAGTCTCCTCAGGGTTAGCAGGAGGCCGGACCTTTGTGCAGGATCTGTGCAGAATTCCTCACCATGGCCTTCATCCTTATCCCCTAAAAAAGCATCCTGGATTAGGTGAACAAGCCAAGTTACTGAAAATGCCTGCTGGCTTTTGGCATCTTTATGGAAAAAATTAGGAAAGTGGTTTAATAATTGGCCTTCTTGTGAAACATTTACCTATATTTGACCCAAAGACCATGCATGGGACTCTGGTAAAGGAGACAGAAGCATTTTCATTAATTTTCTCAAATTTTAATCTCTTACCTAGAAGCCAAACAGTCCATTTCTCTTTTTTAATAATTTTCACTTTCTTGTTCGTATCAGTTTTATCAATCTTAGATATAGTTTTGGGCATGAAATAATTGTGAACATTATAATTCTACTCAATATTTGAAGATTAAAAGGATAGTGAAGCCAAAAAGCTCTACGAGGCAAGGCTGCTTTGGGGCAGGAAGCTACAACAGGACACGCACCCCAGGACCCTTTTTCATGGCCCAGTTCCCCGCTACCGTCACCAAAATAGGGCCAGATACCTCCCGGTCAGCGTGGCACATTGGCTATGCTGTGTTCAGCGCTGTGGGCCATTGAGTAAGTTCTTGGTGCTGGAAGGGCAGACCTTTGCGAGGCTCTCTGCCCTTGGTTCTTCTGCACCAATGCGGCCGGGCAATAGGAGCGCCCCCTGGTGGTGGCAGGCGGCTTTTAATAATGGAGAGGCTGTGGCAAGTAAGCCTCATGGCAATTTCTCTTTTTGGTGAAGTCGAGTTCCTGGTTTCAGCCATTAGACTTTTGATGTTGGGTTAGAAAACCCAAAGCCAAGACAGAATGTGTAATGTCAAAGGGATTCTTCGAGGATTACCATGGAAACCCCTGCGCCACTGTCCTCCCTACTCACAGGCCCAAGCCGCTACTTGGCACAGCTGATGTTCTATCTGTTTTGTAAGGTGGAGCCACGCATGGTCTAGCGTGTGCATGTCTCCCTTTGCCCTGTGTCTGCAGAGCAGCCTGGCTCCAGAGTTGCACCCCTAGACAGTATGACTGAACCGTTTCTCAGGCCCCAAACCAAGAAAACCCTTCCCATTTTTTATTTGCAATGCTGTTTATTATGCAAATAGTATAAGTTTCTAGTCTCGCTCTTTAAGAGCAGAGGTGTTGAAGTGGTTAGAGTATGTCAAAGGGGCCTCCCTTCACCTCCCGCGTGAGCTATGTTTGCTGTGCACTGCTTCAGATCTTATAGCAATGTGTCGCCCCTCAGATCCATTCTAAATGGTGCTGCTGCAGGCGGGGGCCAGGGAAGATGACAGCCCAGTGCCTGATGACTGTGGAGCGCCACGCTCCCTTACCCCGGCTGGAGGAAGGAAGGCCAATGTGGCAGCCAGGAGGCCATGTGATTCCTGCCTTCCGGGAGCCATTTTCTGTTATTTGGGAGGGAAGAGTTAGACAAGCAGTCCCTGGCAGGGCAGATTCGTCGGGTTAGG
The DNA here is from genome assembly GCA_004363575.1 of Solenodon paradoxus. Taxonomy (NCBI): domain Eukaryota; kingdom Metazoa; phylum Chordata; class Mammalia; order Eulipotyphla; family Solenodontidae; genus Solenodon; species Solenodon paradoxus. The sequence continues at coordinate 90,637 of RJWH01003485.1, forward strand.
CAGCAAGTTGGGATGAGTTCCAAAGGAAGATGAGGGCACTGGGGGTTTCGTAGTCCGAATGAGGTGAGACTCAGAGGAGAAGGTTGAAAGGTTAAGGTGATCGGGATGAATGTAGAGGAGAATGGAAGTCATTCTAGAGGAAGCGGTGCTGCCTGGAAGAGGCAACACGCTGACCTGGAGGTCATAGCTGATGTCCTTCTAGGCAGCAGTAAAACATGAGACCGACGTAAGGCATCGGTACCCAGTACACATCTGCGCCCTTTGCCAGGTAGCTGGAGTGAGACAGGCCAGCAGCTCTGCTCACATCCCACATGGCCTGGTGACACTGGCCATTTGCATGTCCACATGTCTGCGGTCAGATTCGCCACTATTAATACTGACGGCTGATGTTTTTTGGGGTACTTACTGTTCTAGGACCTAGCAAGGCCTGCGTGTATCTGAATGTAGTTCATTTGCACAGCCGTGTGCCTGGGTTCTGACTAGTCATGTGAGATTGGTGGGAAGCCGAGGGGTGGAGCAGTGAAGTGACCTACTCAGGGTCACACAGCTGCTAAGCGTTTGGAGCGGGGACTCCAGCTACAGATTATCAGTGTCGGTCACCTCCTGTTCTGCATCTCGCCTGCACCCCGTGGTGTGTCCTCCTGCTCTTCAGGGTAGATCTCAGTGGCGCCCCGAACCAGCCCGAGGTGCGACGTGGCCTCGCTTCATGCAGTGGGGAATGGAATCGCACTTCTGGCCACGAGCTGGGGAAGGCAGATCTCTGTCCCGGCCTCGGCCCCCGCTCTGCCGAAGCTGCGGAGAACTGAGGGCACTGTCCCCTGTGAACCGCCAGCGAGAGCTGGCTCTGGGCATGCTTCCATGTAAAATGATGTACTTTTGTGGATGTGTGTTTGCAGGGCCCGTTGCCTAATACGTGTGGGCACTTTTGGGAGATGGTGTGGGAGCAGAAGAGCAGGGGCGTCGTCATGCTCAACAGAGTGATGGAGAAAGGCTCGGTGAGTCCTGGGTGCCTCCTGCACACACCGGCTGGAATCAGTTTGTCTCAGTTTGTTTCTTTGAGTTGCTGTTGTATTTCTTCCACACGATGTCTTTTTTTATTTAAACAATAACTTAAAGAAGCCATGTACAAACATGTTTATTGTAAACAAGTCAGGTAAGTGAGTGAATGAAAAAGAGGAAAAAAAGTAAAACTTCCCTGCCCCTTCGCCTCCACCATCGGTCCCTGCAGATGGATGCGTGCATCCACGTTTCTCTCTCCTGGGTGTGCCTTCCTTTTGCAAAGCCAGTTTCTGCAGTGTCTCCGTCATCTCTGCGTTTTTGGCTGGTACAGGTGTCTCCTGTCCCCTGAGCTTGGGGCAGCTGGGCCCTGGGTTCGCCTTCAGAAAGCCCCAGCTGCTTCTTGACAACATCCTGTGATAGGAGGTGGCCTGGAGATGACGTCTGTTCCGGCCCCACCCTGCACGCATCTGTCCCATTAGCTGCCTCCTGCCCCTGACCTCCCCTCCTCTGTCTGTTCGGCTCCCGCATGCAGAATGGTCTTCCTAAACCAGGTCCCATCGTACTTCTTCCTACTGAAAACCCTCTGGGACTCCCCTGCCACCCTCCCTCCCTCATTCCACCCCCCACCCTCTGCCCCGCCTCCCAGGACACGTGGAGGAGTTTGGGCCCTAATTAACCAGGACCCTCCTGTCCCCTCCAGCTTCAGACTCCATTAAGGCCAGCCTTTGTTTCCAATGACTAACATCGAACCACAGTGTCCACCCTCACTCCACTCTCAGTATCCTCAGATGGTGTCCGCAGGTCAGCCTGTGACATCTCTCTCCTCACATGTGCCTCGCTTGGTGGGACTGCCTGTCCTAGGCCTGTCTCCGTGCGAACCATGGGCATGTGCTGGGCACAGTGTGACCCCTCGTGGAGGGCCTAGATACCACCTTCCCCGTCACCCTGTCTCCTGCCTTCTTCCCCTAGAGGTTCTGCAGCGTCGGGGGGAGGCCAGGAGGGGCTGTGTGAGGGTCCGGAGACCAGTGGGAGCGTGCGGCCAGCTGCAGAGAACAGGTGCCCGGCTCCCCAGGTGCTGGCACCGCCAGAACAGGAGGCCCCAGAAGCCACCCTCGGGGAAGGGCATTCAAGGCACTGGAAGGCGAACACTCAGGTGCAAATAGTGACCCCTAAAGGGAACATTGGCAGTGAAAACATGCAGCCTGCGCCACAGTTCTCTTCCCTGGCCCCACGCAGAGAGGACTAATCACAGATTTTGTCGCCTCCCTCAGGAGAGTGTGTTTGCTCCACAGCAGCGGGTAAAGAGCTTGCCTGAGTATTCAGCTGCTGAAATAACGCTCCTTGTCTAGAAAACATTTTCATTGCGAGTGGTTTTTCATTTTTCTTTTTCTTTTTTGCTTCGGTGACTTGGTTAGTAAAATGTGAAGCAAACCCCCACCTGTCACCACTCTTGTCAGCAATTTGAATAAAGTCACAAAGCACCAGCTTCCCGCCGCCTGGCTCGCTGCAGTCTCAGTGAGGGAAGGTGAAATGTGGCGGCCGGGGCGGCTGGGCGGCCTCTCAGCCTCTGCAAGTCATGCTCCCTGGGCCTGTGCCTGGAGGGTACCTGACGACTTCCCCGGCCTCCAGGTGCTCGATGCCCACAGCTCCCGGCCCCCATCAGAAAAGTCTGCAGACATGTCCAGTGTCCTCTGGGAGGCATAGTGGCCCCCACTGCGAACCCCACTTTTAGATGATATTGAGGGTTGGAAGTTTGGAATCGATACTCACTTTTTCAGAAATCATCAGATACAGTAGCACTTGTTTCGAATTTACTTGTTGCCAGAAGTTCAGGGGAGCCTCCTTGCTCTTGGCAGTTTATCCCAGCTACTGCTGTCCTCGCTAACTCAAGCAGCGCTGGCCCAGCGCCGTTTGCCACCAGGCCCTGCTCCTTGTGCGTCCCCCACGGCTGACTATTGGACCGTGGCCTCAGGGACAGCCTTTCCCTCAGATGGCCATGTCAGTCATTTCAAAACAACATAGCAGTTGGTTTGATTCTACTATGACAGAGTGACCGTCGTCCCTGTGTTTCTTTTTCCTTTCACTCAGTGTCACGCGGGCGTGCAGGTCAGTTGAAAACGACATGTGGCCTGAGATTCTTAAAATTCCCCTTGGATCAGCATTTGATCCCATACCCCATAAGGGCTGACTGAGAAAAACATAAGACGCCGGAAGTGTCTTATTTGCTCAGCTGATCTAATTTTAAACTATCCACACGACCGCTGGTAGAAATCAGGTTACGGCGCATTTCCATGAGCTGCATGTTTCCTTTCTGGGTCCTGCCTTCCCCATCCCCACATCCCCACATAGGATGTACCTCTTTTCTTTTTATTTGCGGTGGGCAGGAGGGGGCAAGCCTGCCTGTTAGCCTTTTGGAATCCAGTTCTTGAAAAATAGATGTGCAGAAGATTATATGTCGGACAAGGGTCACCAAGCAGCCATAGTTCTGCGGGTACGATTTTAAAGGCACACTTGTTAGTCTGCTATATATGTGGGAGCTGGGGTTTTTGCTCAGGCAGGGGAATAAGCAAAGCAATGCATAACCAGAAACATCACCTGTCTCTCCCGAAATCCCCTCTAAAGTTGCTGTCTGATTTCAGGTGCTTTTGTGCGTGAGCCTCGATTTTGTGTTGTAGGTTCCTTAGGTTTCCCCATCTGTCTCTCACTCTGCTGAGTACCTTCTCCGCATTCATCATTCTTAGGGAAAGTCACATCATCTGTCACACGGCCACTCCCAGTGACTGTCGTAGAGTGTCCTTAAGATTGTCTAGTTCTTTGTTTAGAAGGCCCCCAGGTGTCTCTGCCCTGCTCCCGTGGTGCTAACTGCAGCTCGGTCGATGCCCCACCCTCTGGTGCCACCATGTTACCATCTGGTGCCAACCCAAGATAGGCCTCAGTTTGAATGCAGTGCAAGACTGCTTTCTAATAAAACAGATCTCTTCAGGTTACCCCTTTTTAATAGGGTAACAGGAAGTAGTGATCTTGTGCTTATCTTTTAGTTTCGTTTTGTGTTGAAAACCAGTTTCTACAGGAAATGACAGCAGATCATGGCATCACTGTAGATGCCTCAGTGTGTTTAGATAAATACTGCATTTCCCAGAATGTCTCGGTTGCAGAGTTTCAGTGTTGGTCTTTGCCCAGATGGCAGAGCTTTATCAGGCTGGATGTTTGGTTTCGAAAGCTGGTGCTTGCTCTGTGGAAGCGAGAGTTGAAAGATTCATCTTCTCAAGAGACATGGAAACACGGGCTCTTCTCCCGTCGCCGTGGCCACTCTGCCTCTCTTCGTCTTTGTTCTGTCTGCTCACTGCAGCGGGGGCCCTCTTTGTTGGGGGATCTTGGGGCGTTACAGTCTCATTACTCAAAGCGTAGAGATAATGCTCCTTGGACAGTCCTGTTCTCAGTGTCCCATCCACCGGCTCAGCCTGGGGTTTTGACATCTAATTAATGCTTCCTTGTCGTGAGGACAGGATGGTTTCTATTCCGACAGATTGGCAACTCATCATCCAGGTTTTTTGGCAACTCATCATCCACGTGGGGAGGTGACATGGGAGAAGGTGGCCGAGACTGTCCAACAGAGCGGTGCCCAGGTGCTTTAGGAAAGCCTCTTGGCCTTCCGGTCAGGAACTGCGAGGTTCGCTGCTGTTGAATGGCAGCACACTGTAGAGCTCTTTGATTTACTTCTCTCACTTTTCTGCTGGTGGCTTGTTTGGGAGAGTATGTCGCTTTAGAAAAGTAGTGCTGCTGGGCATTCGTGCATCCATCTTCACCCTCAGGCCCCTCCTGGGCCTGCTGCTGGGGTCAGCCGCGTCTGGGCCTCCCTGGACCTCGTCTCCCGACTGCTCCTCTGAGATTGGTTCTCTGCAGTCACTGCCTAGGATGTGTTGGTCACCCTGAAACATTGACCTCATCTGAATTCCCCTGGCACGTCCATAACATCGCCCCTCGGCAATTTCCCGGTCACATCATCATGAGCAGGCAGAGGCTGGCTCTCATGATCTGGCATTTCAGACACCACCATCCTTTACCCCAGAAGAAGGGATGGAGTGAGTCAGAGCACATTGAATTACAGGTGTCTTGAATTTGCACCATTTACCAAAGAGTTATTTCCACACACTGACACTTCTTTTGGCAGGAATGGTGACATTTCTGACATTCGCTCTGGGCACCTTGTCGGTCCTTCTGGTCACAGCCCTTGCCGCTTCGCCCCATCTTCTTCCTGCTGTTTGTCCAGAACAGGCGGCAGCAAGCAGAAATGTCAGGAAACTGACACAGAAACTCAGCTCCAACAAAAGATACCACACAATGCAGGTAGAATCTTCTTTCTTAGACTCGAGATGAAACCAAAATCTGTGGAAGGCTACCTGCTTTAAAAGGAAAAATTGATGAGTTACATTTAAATCAAGGCAATCGAGTCATTTTTGAAATAATTAAACTGGAGCGTCTGCCATGTTTGTACTGACAGAAACCAGAATGAAAAGGGAGTGGCAGCAGTGGGCGATCCCAGCCTTGGAGGACCCCTTTTGTGCCTTCTCTAAATAGTACTTTGAGTCCAGTGACTCCTTCAGTCTTTCAAAGAACTTCACGTGCAGTCTCTCCGAGTTATGCGTTCCGTTTCCCCAGGATGTGGGGTCTACACTAGGGTGGTAACCTCAACCAGTTCTTTGTCCTCTTTGAAATGGCTTCACAAAGTCGCCTGTGGGACCCGGCACCTTTTGTGCAGTCTGGCCACACCTGGCAGGTGAGAGGAAGAGGACCACACCTGGCACACCGCGCTGTGTCGCAGCTGCAGCTGCAGCCCGGAGCCTGCTGGGTGTGCAAGTTGGGGCCCTGTGCGCACAGCTGCCCTGGCCTGGCTCCTCCCAGAGGCAGGTAGTTACTAAGCATAAAGCTCGTGGAAGGTACTCGAACCTCCTGTCAGAGAAAACAGTCACTCACAGGAATTCAATGTTGTTTTCTCCCCTAGTTAAAATGTGCACAGTACTGGCCACAAAAAGAAGAAAAAGAAATGATCTTTGAAGACACAAATTTGAAATTAACGTTGATTTCTGAAGACGTTAAGTCCTACTACACAGTTCGACAGCTAGAATTGGAAAACCTTGCAGTAAGTATGTGTGCACTCCAGTAAGTATTTCAGGCAGTTGTCGGTGGAGCTGTCTTTTCCCTTGAGGGTTATTGCCTAACGCCTGCTTTTCCTGGTCTTGAGTCCCCGAAGCCTGGCATGGTCCTGGCACTCGGTGAATGGTGTCTGCTTACTTACTCACCAGGTGCCCGCTGAGGGAGGGATCGGGAGCCTCCTTCTCCCTGAGGCTTCCTCCAGGCTTGAGCCCTGGTCATCGGAGTGCTGTGGAAAAGCGGTTTTCTTGCCTAAAATGTTGCTGTCGCTCATTTCACAACCACAGAGGGGCTTGCAGATGGCATGCACCTTGGCTGGCAGCAGGGCCACTGGCTTCTTTCATGCCTGCCTTTCTTTAGGAAGTGAGGGGAGGGCCTTTCTGGACTAATTTCAGAGCAAGTGTAAGTTTCCTAGTTGAGCCCTGGCGTTTATTTGTTGTGGGAAGAATTTCTAACACCAGCTGCTGGCTGTCTTAAAAGATGGTCTTCAGAGCCGGCCAGGCCCTGCTCTGCGAAGGCCCGGCTCGTGGGGAGCCTGAAGAGCTCACCTGGAAATACCTGCCACTGTGCGGAACTCAGGCAGGACTGGGCACAGGATGGAGCTCAGGGCAGCCCTGGGGGGACCCTCAAGCTCTGTGGTCAGCCACTGTACTCTGGATTGAACAGCCTAACTTTGATGCCTGGCCCACGTGTCCTCTTGGTCAGATGAGGATTTGCCAGGGTTCTGGAAGGAGTTCCACGTGAGTGTCTGCAGCACGGGGCTCAGAGCTTGTGCTTGGTAGGTTAACAGGCGCGGGAGTCCTGAGCGGTCGCTCGGGTTTATGAGACTAGCACAGATGGGTCTGGAGTGAGGTGGGGCGGCGCCAGGGCCACGGTCTGCTTGGCGTCGCACTCACACCTGTGTTCACCGCACTGCTTCATAGTCACCGTGCTGCCTGCTGAGGAATTGCCAGCTGAAGAAAGATCTAGAACTCAGCACAGGTCACGGCAAAGTGGAGCAAAGGGCAGCGTCGTGGCTTTTGAGGAATGTGGGGGTGCCACTTACCCGAGTGCCTTCTCCTCCCATGAGCGAGGCAGCCCCGAGCCCCGCGGATGATTTACGAGGCTTTGACGGAGGATTTCCAGGAGGATTTCCAGGAATCGTGTCGGCAGTGTGCTGGAATGTGCCAGAGGATTATGGAGTTGACTTTTTAATGCTTTTCAGTGTTTGTGAGCCTGGCATTAAGAGTAACTTCTGGGAAACTCTTGAGACATTTTCTGCTGCTTGTTGAGGGAAATGGAATTCGGATGGAGCAGACGAGCTTGTGCTGCTGGCGTGGCCGAGCAGTGTGGCTGCTCCGAGGCTTGGTGGTTGGGAGGTGTGTTTGCTCTAACGGTTCTTACAGACATGTCTGTCCAAGCGCCGGTCCAGAGTGAGTCCCCCGAGGAGGAGGGCAGGGGCGAGGGGGGCGAGCGGATCGCCCTCATCTTTTTGAGGAGTGAAAGAAACAACTGAGTTTTTGCATGCTTTCTTCTTCTTCTTTTTTTTTTTTTTTTAACATTTTTAAGTGTTTTTCTTTCTCAAAATAGGAGAGGCATTTCTCTCTCTCTCTTTGTTTTAGAGGAAAGATACAGGCAGGAAGAGAGAGGAGGAGGAAGTATTTTTATTTTATTTTATTTTTATTTAGATGTTTATGCTGGTTACATCCCCCAGACCTGCGACTTAAACTCAGGGATATGAGGCTTGTTCCTCTGGAGGCGACTAACCCAACTGCTGCTCCACCAGGGTGGGCCGAGGCATTTCTCTCTTAAACCACTAAAATATAAGTAGATCATTTACTGGGGAGGAAAGAATGGAATTGTGTGGTGTGACTCTCCAGATGACCCTACTGTCACCTACAGGTCCCCCCTGTTCTGCAGGAGGACACCAGTGTGTGTGTTGCTGGTGCAGTCATCGGTGGTTGTCATAGGCCACGGGCAGAGGAGGAGCTCCAAACAAGCTGTGGGCTGGTGGGGGAGGGGGAATGGGTGCAGAGCTGGTGTCTGGCCTCATCGTACCTGGCATATATATGGCGGGCACCTACATTTGCCAAATGAAAGGAGAAATATGGCTGAGAAGCCAAACTCAGTCCACAGCATTCGCCCTCAGCTATTCTCCGCGCGCTGACTGACCCTGGACTCTGCCCGCCGGAAACCCTCAAGGCCGTTGTGGCCCCAGCCTGCACGCTTCTCCCTGCACCCACGTTAGCCAGGCTTGCAGGCCGGCCTGACTGCGGTGGTGCCTGGCTCGTGTTGGTTATGTGTTCTTAGGTTTGTAAAGGTCTTGAGGGCTCTCCTCTTGAGAATTACATTTTGATCGTGGCTCCTGGGGACCAGCAGTCCACCTTGGGAGTGGACTCTCACGGGCTCAGCGGGAGGAGCAGAGCTGGAAACAGCCCCAAAGGCCGTTGTTCTGTTCCACAGGGAGCGGACCAGACAGGAGAAGCACTTGGGTACAGTTGCTCCCCTCCTTATCTCAGAGTTGCCTCTGAGCCTCAGCACCCTGGCCCGGAAGATGGAGCCCATGGGGGTGCGTGCCGTCAGGGTCGGTAGGAGCTCAGAGGCTCATGACCACGTATAAACGCCCGGTCGCTGCTGGTCTTGTCGCCCCACCTCCTCCTCCTCCTGGGCTGTCTTCATATGGGTATTGAACCACATCTGGCAACTACCAGTCCTTTGAGACCAAGTTGGTTACCTTTTCCCCCTAAGATGACAATCCTCTGAGACTCGCAGAGTCCGGTAAAGCCCTGAGTTAGCCAGAGCTGTGCCTCACACACAGCTGTGCCTCTCACATTCATGTGAAACTTTGTGCTGCTCTGATGAATTATCCCGGTTGGCAGGACCGTGTCGTTTTGACTTGTGGAGCAGAGAGAAATCAGTTGTATCCATGAAGACAGCAGAAGTGACAGAAACATCAAGACGACAGTTCTGTCCTAAAGGAAGTAAAGTTGACACAGGAGCCCTGTGGGTCCAGCCGCGCACACAGGCTGGCACCTCGGGACCCAGAGTTTGCCGACTAGGCGCGTGAGGCCAGGGAGCAGCCCGCGGAAGCCAGGCTGCAGACGGGCCGGGTCTTCGTGTTCTCTCGGACGCTTGTTTTCCGTACAGAGGATTCTCTTAGGGTCATCATGACTGTTTTCCTTCTTTCAGTCTCAAGAAACGCGAGAGATCTTACATTTCCACTACACCACGTGGCCGGACTTTGGGGTCCCCGAATCACCAGCCTCGTTCCTGAACTTCCTTTTCAAAGTCCGAGAGTCAGGCTCGCTCAGCCAGGAGCACGGTCCCATCGTGGTGCACTGCAGCGCGGGCATCGGCAGGTCGGGGACCTTCTGCCTGGCGGACACCTGCCTCTTGCTGGTAAGGAGGCCCTGGGAGATTCTGGGAGAGAGAGAACGCGTTTCATTCTCTGCTCTGCTGCCCACCGCTTCTCTGATGCGGTCTCTGTGAGACTTCACTTCGATCGTTGCTTTTTAACAACAGCCCTCCATGAAAATAGCTATACCTGGAATAGTTAGGTTCAAAAGGATGCTTTTCCTTTGAATGTGGAATTCAGGACGAGCCAAAGAATCCCCTTCTCTCTCATTCTGTCCCGTGTTCAAGTGCTCCTGACCTTGCTACATTTTCTCACATTTCTGGACTTCTGTCTTCCCCCTGTGATTTTCCCTGATTAGAGATTGGAGCACATCTCCAAAACATCCAAGTCACGTCGCACATGAGTTGGAGCTGGCTCAACTGTGGCTTTTCTCTGACTTTCAGATGGACAAGAGGAAAGACCCTTCTTCTGTTGATATCAAGAAGGTTCTTTTGGAAATGAGGAAATTTCGCATGGGGCTGATCCAGACAGCAGACCAGCTCCGCTTCTCCTACCTGGCTGTGATCGAAGGGGCCAGATTCATCATGGGAGACTCCTCTGTGCAGGTCAGCGTTGCTTTCACCTTAGTCCAGGCGTGTTGGTTTGAAGTGTCTGTCAGTTGTACAGGTCCAGACACTATCGTGTCTAAAGGGAAAATAGCTCCCCTTCAACTTTCAGAGCAGACAGTTGTGGGAAAGATCACTGCGTTCCGGTTTCTGCTTTTGAAGTACTTACCTGGAGAGCTTTCATAGGGGAGAATAGACTATTTCCCAAAATTTCATCTTCTAAATACCTGTCTGGAGGCCTAAGAAGCAGAGTGAGCCCCTCAGCAAACTGCTCTGCACGCTTAGAGGGGCACGAGCCTCCTGACGGACCCACCGATGTGAGCAGTAACAGGACTTGCTGTTTTTTCAAGGAGCAATGGAAGGAGCTTTCCCACGAGGACCTGGAGCCCCCACCTGAGCACGTCCCCCCACCTCCCCGGCCACCCAAACGAATCCTGGAGCCACACAATGGGAAATGCAAGGAGTTCTTCCCAAACCACCAATGGGTGAAGGACGAAGCTGGGGGTGACGGAGAGCGCCCCATCAAGGAAGAGACCAGAACCCCCTTAAGTGACCCCTGCAGCGTGGAAAGGTAATGTGAGAGTCCTGGCTTATTGGGGGTGAGGAGCATGCCCTTCTCTTCCAACACCCATGTTGATGTTGAAACCCTGTGGGTGCAGCACCTCTGTCCTCGAGGACGCATGGGGGCTCTCCGCTCTGGCGGGAGGAGCTGTGTTTCCCTCACAGGTTGGCAGCGTAGTGCCTGCTTCGTGCGACTCTAGCGCCACCTTGCGGCGCTCTGTGGAATCGGGTCAGTGGCGCCTGTACCCGCCCCAGTTAGGCCTGGGACCTGCTGTGCTTCCTGCAGCCGCCTCCTGTCTCCTGGGGAGGTGGGGACCTGGCGTGGCCCTGCAGTCACACAGAGGCTGCTGGGGTAGAAAGGCCATGGAGAGGCACCTGCGAGGAGGAACTTCTGTGGCCAGAGCCGCCTCGATGGAGGCAAGGTTGGGAGGAGAGGCCGGGGTGTGGCTGGGACGACAGAGGAGAGGCCATACAGCACCTCCTCTCCCAGACCACAGTGCTTGTCACCTTGCTGGGCCTCCGGCTCACCACCAGGAGGGCAGCCAGCAGATTGCACACGGGTCACCTGGGAAACAGTCCTCCTGGTGATTTGGCATCAGGGCTGGGGCCGCAGGTCTCAGACATGGTGGTGTCATGTCAGCGGGGACAGGAGCCCCTCTGTGTGCAGCAGTCTGCTGGGTTCCCAGGGCTGAGGGCAGTCTGTCGCCTTCCCTGGTCTGAAGGGGAACCCTTCACCAGCAGGTCAGGGCAGCCACTCACCCTGGGGGCTGTGTGTCTCCTCGATCCTCACCCACTTGCATCCCCAGAGGGCCACATGTCTCCAGTCCCTACCCTGGCGCGGGGGGCTGTGTCAGCGTTCTCAGCGCGGTCTTTCCCAGCATCCCCCCGTCATGAAGCGTCTTTGCCTCGCTTTCCACAGAGCCCTGAGTAACCCGTCTCTGCTCCTCTCCTTCCTCAGCACGTGTCAAGACACTGAAGTCAGAAGGCGGGCCGTGGGGGTAGAGCCCGCCCAGGGGGAGCCGGCGGCGCCCAGGGAAGAGCAGGACAAGGCGCTGACTCACTGGAGGCCCTTGCTGGTCAGCATGTGCATGGCCACGGTCCTCACGGCCGGCGCGTACCTCTGCTACAGGGCGTGTTTCCACTGATGGACGTGCTGGCAGGGCCGCCGCTGCGAGAGCGCTGGCCGATCGCCCCGCGTTCGCGTTCAGTGCTCGGGACGGATCTGAGCCAGTCTCAGAAGAAACAGATCAAAGGTTTTAAAGTCTGGAGCTATGAAGGGCTAACGAGAAAATTGAGGATTGATGCACTGGGGTTTTAAGGAGCCCTGTGGTCCCACGAATATAAAAGACTAATCTCAGGGCCTTACCTATTCAGGAGTACGTAGAGAAAATGCCAAATACGTCTCTCTCTCTGTGTCTCTGTCTCTCTCTGTCTCTCTCTCTTTGTATCTCTCTGTCTCTCTTTTGTTCATTTGTTTTTGGGGAAAAAAAAGAATTACAACACATTGTTGTTTTTAACCTTTGTAAAAAGCAGCTTTTTGTTATTTCTGGGGAAAAATGACCAGGCACTTAAACTTCTTGTGCCCTTCGCTGGCACAGTGAGATACACAACTTGTGTTCGATTTCCCAGGGAAAGACTCCACGCTTGGACGAATGTAAGCTCCTTTGGAGAAGAGGGTGTAAGGGTTGAGGCTGCTGTCTCGCGCGGTCCTTCCTCTGCGCGGGCACCGAGCTCGGACCGGGCCCACAAGCGTTCCCGTTTTCCGAAAAAACCCACAAAGGCCATCTCTAGAAAACACGATCCGGCTTCTGCTTTTGCTCAGGGTGTCCCTGCTGGTTTTCCATCGTTCATTTCTCCACCTGCCCCTCCTTGTGACAGTCCTCCTGCTCACGACTGGGTCTTCACACCACCTCCCATAAACGGCGTTCCTCCGGCCCCACCTCCGGCTCAGAGGTCACCTCTGAGGGCGGCCACCGGCTCTTCACGCAGCCGCTGAGATCCAGAGGGAGTCGTTGCCACTTCCGTCAGAATGTAAATGGCTCTCAGTAGAAACCCACACATTAGAAGCGTGTCGCTGGCGAAGTAAGGAGAAGAGAGAGGTATTTTGGCCTCAAAACTCTGGTCATGGAAATCACCTCGTGAGACTTTTTTTTTTTTAATCTTTTTAAAAATCTCTTAACCAAGGAACCATCTTTGAGGGTGTCAGAGGTGGCGCAACATGCAAACAGTTTTTCCCTTCAGGGGGAGTTTTGGGACGGTCAAAAGGCTGTTGGAGTGAAAATAAAATCAAAGCCCCTTCCCTGGAGGCAGGCGTGGCCGGGGAGGCATGAGCCTGCCACTGGGGGGCCGGGCGCCTCTGAAAGTTTGATTTCATTCCACTTCTGGCTCAGCAGCAACACAACCTGACCCCGCTCCACCTGTAACCCACGATCGCCTCTGCTCGCAGGGCCTCCCCGGCCTGCAGGCGTGGTAGGTGAGGGCGACCACTAGTTGCCAGCTTAAGGCAGGACAGACACTTCTCACCGAGCTGCCCTCCCTCGTGTGTCACACCCTCACGCACTCCTTCCCCTTCCCTTGAGCACCACATCCACTCCCTCTCGAAGGAGAACCGGGGGAGTCCGTGCCAGCAGCGAGGCCCACCCGTCCACCCGCTCTCCTCAGTGCGGCCCCTGGCTCACCGGGCTGGTGGCACCAGCATCCTCCCTGGAGGGTGAGAGAGAGCCTCTCCACTCCGTGCTTTTTTTTTTTTTTTTTTTTTTGTCCCCAAAGGTGTCCAGAGCGCACTAGCATTTTCTTACACCAATAATGTATGAACATTTTTTGATGTCAGCCTTGCATCAAGGGCTTTATCAAAAAGTACAATAAGAAACCCTCAGGTCGTGCTGGAAGGCGAGCCTGTTGCATCAGACCAGTACTAGGAAGGAGGACGGATGGAAGCAGTCGTCATTTGGTGACATTGTGGGAACGTGAGAAGAGGTTCGGCTGATGTTTATAGAACAGAGAACAATGGGATAATATATAACGAACACTTGGATATTTAAGATACATGACATGAGATGACTTTGTCCCAGTTAGTCCCTCTCCCCGGTACCTGCTAGCACCTTGTTCTCGACCGCCGCTCCCTGTGTGTGTTAGAATGCATGTAGCGTCTTCTTGTGTCCTGATCAGTACCACGTGCTTGAAATGCTTAGATCTCTGCTCACTGATGTGCCCGTGTGCAAGTCCAGTCTACTTTGCACGATCTGATGACTCCGCGGCTGCGGTGCCCAGCGCCGTTGCTGAAGCCGCCGCCCCTCAGCAGTGGAGCGCCGTTTCCCCATAACTGGCATTTGCCTAATTCCTGGCACGACACTCTGGTGACTTCCTGGTGAGTCCCGGCCTGTGCTGGCCCCAGGTAACTCAGACATTCCAAGGGTTTGGAAGCCATAGTCACACCTCATGCTCCGGACATTTAGGCAAGGAGGGACCCCCCCACACCTTTGGGGTGGGCCTCACTAGCCCAAGTTCTCAGTAGACCGGGACATGGAATCAAGGCAACTGTTGGAAACCACACCTGCAACCAGCTGGATGGCGGGCCCCCAGCGCTGTGCTGCGACCGCTCCGTCCTGGGGTCCCTGCCAAGAGAGGTGGTCTGCCCCCACCCTTGAAGCCCGGGGACTGATGGTGCTCATGACTCTTCCTGCGAGGGGGACTAAGACCTCCACGCTAAGTGGCTTTTTTAACAAGAAAAAGGGCAGCTGTAACTCCCAAGCTGCTCTCTGGCCAGCATTTTCACATTTTGCCTTTCATGCGTCAGAAGCCCGTGCGGAGAACCTCTGTGAGGAGAGCATCAGGCGTCGCCCCAGAGCCCTGGTGAGGTGTGGGTAAGGCCGAGGTGCCAGGCGGTGAGCATCTTTGAGTTGGGCTGTTTGTGTACATGTATGTAGTAGTTCAGATGTGTATATATAGTAGCATTTCAGAATGCATATACTGGTTTAGCCTCCTATCCTCGGAAAACAGATGGCTCTCCATCCTGTCTCACGTATGTTAGAGAACTAGCTATTCTGCTATATGCCTTAAGCCGATATTTACTCAGCAGGCCGTGATTTTTTTACAATGGCCGTGGAATAAACCGTTTTTACAAAACATGAAAATAAAAAAAAGTGAGGTGTTTTGTTATAATACCTTTTCAGGTGTGTGTATATGTGGATGCATGAGGGGTGGGGCGGGGGGTGCGTCTCAGGGTCTTCTGTGACCTCACAGAACTGTCCAGTTGTACAGTTTTCCAACTTGCCATACAAATGATGGGTTTGCATTTTAGTTGCAACAATAAAAAATTTTTTTTCTAAAGAACTTGGATTTGGGTCCTTCCCATTTCTCTGCTTAACGAACCTACACCGGGAGGCACGGTGCCTGCTTCTTTCCACGCTGCTGATGGCAAACAGCTGTTGCCAGAAGGTGGGGTTAGTTTTCCACATGCACAACCAAGCTGGCTTCCTCGGGTGGCGAGAGCCTGGGGCTGGGAGACCTGACCGGTGAGGTGTCCACACTAGACCTCAGCCTGTCTGAGCAAAACCCACCTGTTGGCTGGAGGGACCCTTGGATAAAGTAACAGACCATACGAGTCGTCTGAGGAACGTGCCAGCCCAAGAACTGCCTGCGAGATGCGGCAGTGGGTTCCCACGCCCAGTTCTGTCGTCACACGTGATGGAGAACTGACATAGAACCAGCGATGAGATATTTGAAAACTGTAGCCTTCCTTCTGCACAGAGTTAAATGTAAATGTCCCCCATGTTTTTTTGACCTTTTTGTTTGGAAATAATTTCAGACTTGCAAAATGTTATTAAAAAAAAAATGCAAAGAATTCCCTTCTGTTCTAAGAGGTTTTACAACGGTCTCAAAGCTGGCTGTCGAACGTGGTTTTGCGGCAGCAGACTGCGGTCATTTGACCAGAGAAAGCTCCGAGTGGACTCTGGTGACCGAATGGGGTGGTGGTGTCACATCCGCTGTCACTTAAGTCTTTGTGTGAGATATAAGAAAACAGCACCTAAACT
Source organism: Solenodon paradoxus (assembly GCA_004363575.1). Lineage (NCBI taxonomy): Eukaryota > Metazoa > Chordata > Mammalia > Eulipotyphla > Solenodontidae > Solenodon > Solenodon paradoxus. Next base: position 106,320 of record RJWH01003485.1, read on the forward strand.
TGCGTGACGAGAGAATGCCACTGTGGGAAGCAACTTAGGTGCGTGAGTCCGGAGCGGAGGCCAGATGGGGCCGCGCACCTGGCGTCTGCATCCCGGCCTCGGGCGTGCCGTCCTGAGGCTCCGCCTTCACGCCCCGGCGAGGTGCCGCTGACCAGAGGGCACTAAGGGACAGCAGGGTGACCCCCCGCAGGATGTCTGGAAAACCCCCACCACTTCCTGTTGGTTTTTTTCTTTCAGATAAACAGGAACAGCAATTTAAAAAAAGTTTTTAATTGAAATTTTAGAAAATACAGGAAGAGAGCAAATAAATATGAAGTTAAACCAAAGGCACACACACTGTAGGCTGGAGTTTTGGTGAGAACTTGCCGTCACAGCTTTCCAGCACCATCCTCGTTGCCATATTCAAACCCCAGAGTATTTACCTCCTTCCCAGAAACAGCTCGGGGATGTGGAGGAGTTTGCTTTTTTGTTTTTAATAGACTTAAATAGGAACCATTTTCTTTCTTGAAAGCAACATGCTTTGTAGTAAAATCGTTCTCGAAGCTGTTGGTGTAAGAGACCCGAAGTTACCTTGATTCAGAAATTGGATTTTGATCGTGTGGTCAAAGCACAGGACACTCACGACTCTTTGGCGATTTCTTCTTTCCTTGCGCCGCTGAAGACAGTGGAAGTCGGGTTCCCATGAGCAGCCGCCACCAGGCTCCACGGGTTAAGCAAGTGACTCGTAGAAACCCTGCCTGTGTCCACCCTCCCCAGCTCGGTCACTTTGCTGCTCCTGAACCACCGCCCGCCCAGCTGTCCTCGGCCAGGGCCATCGCCCTCTCGCCTCCTCAGTCCCGGTCTCTACTGAACCAGAAAGGCCTCGAGTTCAGCACATTCATCTTGGAGCCTTTCACTCCAGGCCTCACCGGCCCGGCCCGGCCCCTCCTCAGCAGGGCCGGCAGGCGATGACCCAGCGCAGCGTCCTGCGAACGGCCGGCTCTCCAAGCCCACCTGACGGTTTGCAGTTGCAGGTTTCAAAGTGCGGTGGTCAGTCACCTCTTTCTGCTCCCGGACAGAAGCCCCACTGTGCCCGGAGCTCCTGACTCGAGGCCTGGGGGAAGGGACAGCTCCAGCCAGCTCCGACTTTGGGGATCCTCCAGGGGGCCCCCACCCAAAGCTGTGTCAAGGCCGGGCGAAAAAAAGCCAGACTTGAGCTCATGGGCCGAGGGGCTTTAAAATACTGTGACTTCAACATCTGCCTCTTGACTCGAGGCTTCTCTTTGTTCTGAGCAAAGCCTGTCCATCTTCTCAAAAGCAAGGCGACCCTTTTCACCTGAAACGGCAAGTGGTCTGTCACTGGAGCGTGCCCCTCGGTGTGTCTGTATTTACAGTGGGTCCCGAGGCTGCTGGAAAGGGCCAGGGTACAGGGCGCCCCACGTCCACTGGCTTTCTCAGGGATCAGAAACAAGCAGAAGAAGGAAATCAAGACCTGCCCCTCAGCCAGATGCAGGTCGCGGCGGGAGCATGGCCCACGGGCGAGTGTCCTAGAGAGCTGGCCTGGCCCCCAGCACAGCCCCCCAGGCCCTGGGGCTCCCCCTGCCCTGCCCACGCATGCCGTGTACTTGCCAAATGACAGCGTGGTTTCCCGGGCCGCAGCTCTCACAGCCTCCAGGTCCGAGCAGCACAGGCCGGCGATCTGGTCGATGCTTTCGATGCCCTGTGGGGTGGGGGACACTAACTCAGAACCCACGAGCCTGCGGGGCCAACCTGGCCTGGTCTGGGGCCCTTGTAGTTCTCGAAGTGGATGCACCCCCTCTTCTCAATCCTGACCCCACCAGCCAGCCTGGCTACAAGCAGAGCAGCGGGGACACCTGAAAGGACTAGAAAATACTCCCTGCCAATGTCTTGCCTCCTCCCCACCCTTCCCGCAGCCCCACCTGTGGGCAGTTAGGGTCAGCTGGGCCTGGCTGAGCCAGCTCTCCCCCAGTGGGCTTAGGGCTGCCATCTGCTCCCCCCGGCACCCTTGCCCTCTGCTGGTTGTAGCGTTATAATCGATGGTTCTCGGAGATTTTCTGCCCATCGCTCCAGAACGAAGGGGCTTCATCCATATTGGATTTTGGTCTTGAGTCTTTCACTTAGCACATTGGCAGGGATGTTTTTGACATGAGAGTACCAGCGCAGGTGAGGTTCAGGTAAGTGGGCACCCCTCGCACCGGCCTCTGGGGTGTAGGTGGGGGTGTTGTCAGACCCTGCATTGACACTGGGGGTCAGGAGACCCAGACAATGGAAAGAGCTCAGAACTCCGTCTATTTCTAATGCTTTATGCGAAGATGCTGTGGCTCTCCGCCAGACGCAGATCGTTCCATGTTCGAACTATATGTAGTAAGCGCAACGACCTGGCTGCTTACACACCCTAGAGACGCGAGACCGTGTCAGCCACAGTCTCTGCTGCGTATGGAAATGCTGGGAACTACTCTCTGACGTTTCTGTCTTTTCTCCAGGAAGCTCGGAGGCTTTTTGAAATGTTGACACTGAAGCTGTCAAGCCACAGGCCCAGAGCTCGGAAGTGCGTCCCAGGTGCCTGCTCCCAAGCACACCAGGCGCGCTTGCCCCTGCTCCCCAAGGCCCCTGCTCCCCGAGGCCAGCTCTCCAGGTGGCGATGTTCCTGCCTGGGTCCCCCTGGAGTCACACTCAAGTGCCTACCTGCTGTGGCCCCACGCCAACTTCTCTACACCTGGACACAGGGACTCACCCTCAGGTGCTTGAGCGCCAGGCAGGCGGCTTGCTGGAGGTGGGTGTCGCGGCCCGTCAGCGCATCGGAGTAGAAGAGCACGGCCTGCAGGACGGGGGCGATGAGGCGAAGCCCGCGCACGGCGCCCACGGCTGACCCCCGGCGCTGGCAGGGAGAGCAGCCCTGCTCACGTTCTCTAAACGGAACTTGGCGCGATCTGCTAACCTTTGGACGGGCACACCTCTGGAGATATGCTACAGGAGCCGTTTCTAAAAGCGCTGCTTCCCTGGCTGATGTGACAGAGGGAAGAAAGCTCTTTTTGTCTGATCATGATTAGGAAACGCATCCCGAGACTGCCGCTTCCATGAAACACTAGGTCACAGTCACCGGCTGTGATCAGGAACCAGAGAAGAAACGAGCATGGGGGGAGCAGAGCGCACCCCGGAGGCTGAAGGCGCAGGCCTCGCAGGAAGGAGACTGTCCGCAGCGTTTTTCTGTTTCCGTGGACGCTGCCCCTCAGTCACACGAGTGACTTCTGTGGAAAATACTGCAGCACTTTCTGCTTCCCAGTTGTTGTTAGGGGTCCTCAGGAGGCACGTGGGGTGTGCCTGATCCCTGGGGAGCCCAGTTCCTGCCTCCTAAAAGGGGGGAAGCCTAGGCGCGGGGTGCAGTGCCCCTGCCTGTGCGAGGGTGAGGAGGCCCAAGGCCTGAGGGCTGCCTTGCCCCACAGGCTGCTTTTTCTAAAGAAAACTGTCCATTGGGAAGAGAGGGACCCGGAGGGGAGGAACAGAACCACCTCCTCCCATGACACTGAAAACATCATGACAGCTGCTCATGTCTTCCTGTCCTTGTCACAGGGCCGGCACGGCCGCTTCCACCTCGACACCCACCGCACCCCAAGGCAGCCTCCAAGGGTCCGCAGGTGTTTCTGCAGCATTCACATGTGCACCCCAAAAACACCCCCAAAGCAAATTGGACCTGAGCACAGCGAAGCCTTGAAATCCAATTACAGCTTTTTAAGGAAACAGAGAGACGGAGAAACACGAAGCGCAAAATGCAGTCAGTCCGGTCTGGGTGGTACATGACACAGCCTTGCACCTTCAGCAAAGGGATTTTAGCGGGGAAAGGAGGTGGAGTGAGAACCAGGGCAAGAGAAATTGAGAAGTCAGAGCTAATCACCATGGAGGCCCTGACACCGGCCCTGGGGGGACAGGACAAAACACACACGCTGAGACTTAGGAAGGAGAACACTGGCTAGGGGACAGTCAGGAATGACGGTGAGTCTTCGCTGTGACAGTGATTCTGTGCTCATGACTTTACACACACGTGCAATCAAAGAGCAGGCCTGGGCTGCTTCAGGACGGCCAGGGGACACTGGCCGCGTGGTTGGGCCGGTGTTGGCCCGGGCGATGGGTGCAGGGCGCGGGTGCGTGTGGGTCATTGTATGTCCTGTCTACTGTGTGTGCCTTAAAGTCTCCAAATAAATAGGAGAGACAGCAGCCACCACAAAGCAGTCACGCCCCAGGACGGGCTATTAGCAACGTAATGGATTCCCGCCGCCGCCCAGCTGGAGCTGAGACCCACACACCAGCCCGCCACGTGGAGTAGCTAGAAGTGCGCGAGGGGCCATCAGAGCCTAAGAAACAGTCTCCGTGCAAGTGGCAGCTGAGACGGAGCAGATCACGTCGCTCTAGAAACACTTGAGATGAGTGCAGCAGGGAGCCTGTGACTGCTCACGTGGCTCCCGGGGCGGTGGTTTGGCGGCGGTTTGGCGGCCGGGCCCAGGTCCCCCAGCAGGGATGAAGAGGGCCGCGCTCTTGCTGGACCGTCCCAGAAGCTAAACAGCTGGCAGCAAGTGCAGCCCCTGGGACTCACCCCCGCCTCCCTTCCTCACATGGTACCTTTTCCCGAAAGCTCTTGTTCCGGGCTGCGCTGGCCAGGCGTGTGCCGGCCGCCCTGCGCACTCGCGGGGAGCCGTCCAGCTGGAGCATCGCCCAGGTTCTCAGCGTCTGGGGCAGGGGCTGGAGCTGGCTCAGCCGCTTCCCCTGCAGCTTCCTGATGGCCTTGGCCTGCCCGGCACAGCGCAGCTCCTCCAGAAGTGTCACTAGAAGACAGGGTGACCAGTCCCCTCTGACTGTGTCAGGCTGCACGGTTGCAGGACTGCCTGGCCACTGCCACCCACTGCTGTGGGGACACGAGCCCCAGGGCAAGCCCTGAGCTCACCAAGGCCTAGTCGAGATAGCTTTCAAAAGGGGCCCCCAGAGTCTTGAGGAAGGAAAGAGGCTTCCTAGAGAAGCATCGCCTCACCCTGAATTTTTGTTTTTTAGAGGAAGACAGCAAACAGCAAGAGAGTGGAGGAAGAAATGTCTTATTTATTTAGCTGTTCATTTCAGTTGCTCCTGCCCCCATCCCTAGGCCGCGACCCCGGGTCCTTGGGTTATGTGTGCGCCCCAGGCACGGGCTGAACCCCTGCACTACTAGGTGTGCACAACACCCCAAAATTTCATAAACGCCCAGCCCACGGCTCAGAGATGCTGGCCAGCTGGGCATTGCCCTCCCTCTCGGCTCCAGCCTCTGCTCCCCTTCGGAAAGCCGCCTCCCTGGGAGCCAGCTTCGCTGTGTGGACTGACTGTGGAATCGAATCCAGGCTGAGTCCAAAGAACAGCTGCAGGACAGCGGTGCTGAGAGACTGGCTGGCGGAGCACTGACCAGAGGCTCCGCAGCTCTGCCTACCGCCACCCCAGCCCCTACCTTCCTTGGTGAGCTGGGCGAAGTGCTTCTCCAGGTCGGAGACACTCTGTCTCTGCAGGTAGCCGTGAAACTGGAACCAGGTGACTATCTGCTCCTCGGGGGGTCCGGCCTCAGGGAGCAGCCCCCCACAGCTGACCACCTGCTCCAGGAGCCTGCGGCACACTGGCAGGACACGGGAGAGGGCCATGAGGAGGAGCCGGGACCGTGCCTCCCCACGTCTCAGCCTCAAGGCTTTCTCCTGGGGCGGGTATCCCCTCCAGCTGGGGCCCACAGGCCTGGAGTCGGGCTGTCTGAGGGTGCACCCATGCACCCTGCGAAATTAGAGCTGCAAGTGTGAGGAGTGCCTGGAGCCCAAGGCCACCCTCCACTGGCTGACAGAGAAGATGCTGCGGCTGCATCCCAGGCAGTGTCCTGCCAGCACCTGGAGATGTTCTTGCTGGCCCGCCTGTTCCCACAAGGGTTCTTAACTCCTTTAGAGAGAAAATGTACCGGTCCACGCACCCCTCCTTCCTCGCCCCAGTAAGAGGAGACGACTTGCAGTCACACTGAGAAGTGTCCTCTGTTCATGCCATGAAGACACTCGCACTAAAGACGGGCTAAAGCAAGGCCCACCGTGCCCGTATCAAAGGCCCGGGAGACCCAGCAGGCGCTTCCCTGGGGATCGGGGGAGCACGCTACCTATCTCCAGCTGTCCCGGATACTTCCCGCGGACTCGGTGCAGGAATGTGCTCTTGAGCTGGTTCAGCAGGGTGGTGGCAGGGCAGGACAGGACGCCCCCGGGCTCCGTGCACCCTCTCCACAGTGCCAAGCACCCCTTCCTCCGTGCAGCCTGCGGAATGACTGAAAGCTGGGGCTCAGAAAGCTGCCCTGCGGTGGGAGGACAAGGCCCAGGGCGGTCGGAGGATTCCCCTCCACTTGCACCTGAGAGGTCAGGAGCAAAGGCTCACAGGGCTCAGTGGCACAGTAACAAGCGCTTCGGTTGGAAGACTCCTTCCCACGTCACCACTCACCACCCTCGCAAACCGGGGCTGCCACTGTCACCAGCCTCTCCTCAGGAGCGAGAGGTCCCAGGGGGACAGAGGCAGCTCTGGGGTCTCAGCTACTGTTTACTGCAGTGTAGGTGGCGTTACCTCCCTGGGGCGTCCCCATTACATAGATGGGAAAGCTGAGGCTCAGAGAGGAGAGTCATTTGCTCAGTTGGGCAGTTCCTGAGAGCAGAGAGAGTTCTGCTCACTCCACGGCCGTCTGGCCTCCCTTCCTGCCCCCACAGTGTGTCTCTGAGCCCAGCCCAGCTCCTTACAGTTCACCATGTCCGTCAGGAAGGGGGTCCCCGACTCTACCCCCATCACTGCGCACCCATGAGCACCATGGGGCTGGGCCGCCACTTACTCTCTTCCACCGACGTCACCTTGCTGACCTTCTCAAAATCAAGCACTGAGAGTGTCTCCAGGACCTGTGTTTGCCGCGCAGCTTCTTCCAGAAGGCATTCCCGGACCATCCTCGACAGGTTAGGACAGGCCAGTTTCTGGGGCGCAAGCACCAGCTCCAGGTGAGCGAGGAGCACACCCTCTGACACCCCACCTGCCTGCTTCCCGTCCTTTCTACCCCAGGGCGCCACCTAACAGTCACCTGGGGATTCCCCCTTCACCACGGTGGCCAAGACGACAGCATGCAAGCTGGAGCTGCCGGGTCACCTTTGTTCCCCAAAGGGCCTGCCTGCCTGAGAGGGAAGCCAACCCCGGACAGCAGGGTCAAGTGGGAGCGACTGATTCAGGGTGACCTCTGAAACCTTGGGTCCAGCAGGGCGGGAAGCCTTTCACGTCTCTGAGTCAGTAGTTTCCACAGAGCTCGGCAACCACAACCAAGAGCGACAGCCGCCGCCTTTGGCCCAGAGCTGCGCGGAGCCTCCTAACGGACCCCGCAGCCGGAACTTCCCAGAGACACTGCTGTCTCCCTGGCAGTCAGGCACAGTCTCCCCGGTCTGCCCTGCGCTCCGCGCCACTTTCAAGATCAGCCTGTGCAAAGTGCACCCTGGTCCCCACCGGGGTCTCCCAGCAGGCGGCCAGCCCCGCCCCCAGCACGCACCCCATCCTGCCCCCCTCAGCCACCTGCAGCAGCGCCTTGCAGAGGTGCAGGTGGGCAGTGAGCAGCACGTCCAGCTCGGGGGCACCGGCTGTGAGCTCCAGAGACGAGGCTTTCAGCGATGAGGGTGGGGGCGGGGTCCTGGCCTTTCTGAGGGGGATTGAGAAGAACTAGGTGAGCAATTCGGCTCCCTCAGGAACCCTCCCTCCCTGTACAGCTGGGTGGGGAAGCAACTCCAGGTCCCAGGGAGAGGAGTTAAACTGAGGAGAAAACGAAGAGCAAAGGAAAAGCAGCAAAAGGCAGCAGTCACTCAAGATGGGCCTGGGGCGGGGCTGGGGAGTGGGGGGACACCTTCCAGGTGTTGCCACCTGAAGTCAAGCCTGCGGTTCAAACTAAGCCCTACTCGCACCCTGGGCAAGTCTGCTTCCCCAGTTTGCTCATCTGTAAAGTGGGGACAGGAATACCACGCTCAGGCCAGAGGGTACGTGAGCACCGCCACGTCCCCTCCATGGGAGAGGCTGAACCCTGGACTGAGCGGGCAGCCGACACTGACATTGAGTGGAAATCACTGGCCTCCCCGGGATTGTGGAGGAGAGAAGGAATGCAGGCTGCCGATCCGCTCTGTGCTGCTAGAGTCTGAGGATAGGACAGGGGACAGGAGGGCGTTCCTGACAGCCTGACTAGGGGTGGAGTGGTGTCAGAGGAGGGCTGGCAGAGAGTATGGGGTGGCGGTCCCTGCTGCCCATGGTCAGGTGGGGTCAGAGGGTCACTGTCACTTTATGAAAATGCTCAGGGCCACATGGGGTAGGAGGGGGTCCTCAGTCACTGGTCTTGTCACTGCACCTGGCAGGGGCCCCGGAGGGCAGGGGGTGGGGCACAATACTCATCTAAATGGATAGAAATTGACTGCAAGACCAGAAGGCCGCAGGAAGTGTGGGGCTGAGCTGGGGGGGCACACTCACCGGGGCCCCTGGGAGCCCCCAAACAGGGTGAACTCGTGGGAGCCGAGGTCGGCGCTGAGGAAGGCGAAGCTCTCCAGGACGTATTCCATCAGGCTCTCCGCGGAGGCGTGCTCCCGGCGGGCTCCTCGGGGCTGGGGGTGAGCCGGGTCTGAGCCAGCGCCCTCCCGCCACACACCCCTCCAGCCACGTCCCAGGTCCCCAGGTCAGGATGCCGATGCCCTGAAGTCACCTGCTCACCCCAAATGGCCTGAGACTAGGTGTGGTGAACCAGTCTCACCGGGGTCCCAGGCACACAAGGGATCCAGCAAGCGATAGGAAGGAGTGGGCAGTGCAGCTGGGGACCTGGAAAGCGGGGATCAGGTGTCTCCCCCCAGAGAGCATGTCGCGGTCCTTCTGTGACATCTGCCACTTGGGACATGGAGCCGGTGTTGCAAGGTCCTTCCATTTTCTAAGAAAACCTGGATTTCTCTGGGGGGGCTGCCCATTTTTTAAAGACCAACAACTAATTCCAAGTTATTTTAAAACCGTGGTGTGGGGTGGCCATGCCTCTTTGGGAGCCTCCTTCCAGATTAGCCTCTGTCCCCGACGGGAGCATCTCTCTGATGGGGAGGAAGTGTGCAGCTGCCCCTTTGGCCACCAGCCACCAGCCAGTCATCAGAACCTCCCAATGACGGGGCCCTCCCACAGCAGCTAGAAACCCACTACAGGAGACATTGGCCGTGTCCCGACCCTCCATGGCAGGACTCCAGGGCTGCTCCTGTCCCCAGGCCTGGCACTCCCAGGCCTGTCCCCTAGAAAGGGCACCCAGGACACATTTGAGCAGACGCTGCCCTGGAAGCTTAAAATCGAGCCCAGAGAAAACTTGGAGCAACAAGAAAATCCTAAGGCGAGGTGCAGAGACCTCCTCGCCTGATAGGAAAACAGTAGGGCGGACATAAGTGCATGTGCATGCACACACGCACGCACGCACGCACGCACGCAGTTGGCTCTCGTTATTCGGGGCAGCATGGTCTGTGCACGCAGGGTCCCCCTGACCTGCAGATGCTGAGCTGCGCTACCAGGGGAAATGCAGGGTTGGGCCCTTCAGACCTCTGCTCACGTTGTCATGAAGGAATCCCTCCAGAACCTAGTTTCCATGTCTGTTTAAGAAAACCATACTTGCTCCATTTTGTTGATTCATTAGTACTGAATTCACGGCCAGCAGCCCTGTGGCTGGTGCCTGAGCAGCCTCGCTAACAGTGTCGCCTCTTCCCACATCTAGAATCACACACAGAGCTCAGCCCTGCGCTGGGCCGGCTCTGGAAAGGCCAGGGCTGAGTAGGGTCCGTGGACCTCAGTAGATCCAGGACATGGAAAGGCCACTTGCACACAGTATGACAGCGGAAGGAAGGCTGTCCCCTTGCTCCTCCTGCGTGTTCGGTGACTCACATTTTCTGTCACTCTGCCCGGACCCCGAGTCACCAGGGAAGCATCACACGTTTTGAATTTGGGTTTTTAAATACATCTTAGCAAGTGCGTGACGCCCAGAAACAGAAGTCACATGTGTACAGAATATACACGTGTGTTGGTTCTCTTGAAAAAGTCAAACTTAAAAAAAACAAAAACGTAGCTACGGTCATCTTTATTATTGTAGCTGGATTGTCAAGGAAAAAAAGAAGTTCCTCCAAGCTGCTGGAAAGGATTGTCTCTGGAGCGTTAAGATGTCTAAGTGGATCTAATTCTACAAAGCCCAGGTGTGGGACGGAACCGCGCATGCCGACCCACAGAAAATCACGGTGAAGAAAAGGTGCCACTGTTTCTCAACGTGTCTTAACATTTGCAGGCAGGCCCTTTGGAAAGACGGTCGAGGAGGTCAACAGCGAGCATTTTCCTCAAGTTACTGGATGTAAAATGAAAATTAAGCTGTCTTTGGCCCCCTCTGACTTACACGTGGGGGACGGGAGCCAGACTCTGCAGAGAGCGAGACTGCGTGTCCTCCACAAATGACAGGGCTTTGTGAGTGAACTGAGCAGCTGCTGGAATCAGATCTTTTATTTTCCGGACACATATGTGTAAGTGAACAGCACGACCCACGCCCAGGCTGGCACCCTGAGGCCACCTGAGAACCGCCCCTGCCTGGCCCGACCGTTTCGTGGGTGTGTGGGTCTTTCCGGTGTCACCTCTGACCCCGAGAACACCCACCCCTTGGGACTTGACAAGCTGCGGTCCCACCTGCGGCTCAGAAGATGCGGGAGGGGGCCAGGATCAGGCCGGACCTGGAGCGCGTTATCCATTCAGAGCCCTGCCTTCCTCTTAGAAGCCTCCTCCGGGGCCCGTGGGGGCCACTGATATGCCCGCTTGACAGATGAGGAAACTGAGGTCCAGAGAGGAGACAGCGCATGCCCGGCTCACACAGGGATGAGGCCTGGACGCTGGCCCTGGCTGGCGGCCCCCAGGGCGCACTCCTAGTTGTCACACCACCAGCAAAGCAGGACGAACATACCTTCAGCTGGTCCCTGAAGCCGAGGACCTGGGACTCCAGCTCCTGGAGCCGGGGCTGAGTAGGGTCCGCGGACCTCAGTAGGTCCAGGACCTCCTGCAGGGGCCTCTCCGGGGTCGCCCCCGGCCCCGGCACTCCGTTCCCAGGTTCTCCTTCCTCGTGGTCTCTCTGGCTACACAGGATTGGCCGGTTGTAGAAGAGGGAGTCTCCTGGCAGGTTGGAGCTGTCTACGCCCAAATTCCTCCAGCCAGGCTGCTCGGCGAATGAGTCTCCTGCCAGGTGGGCCATCTCCGGCAGGAGGCCCAGAGACGGGGGCTCCTCCTGGGCCTCCTCTTCAATGGAGGTGTTGGGGCCCATGGCCAAGGGCAGGAACCCCACATCCGAGGTGGAGGCCGAGGTGCTGGTCTCAGTGTCTCGGGGGTCCTCGGAGCTGAAGGAGTCCATCTCAGGCATCTCCTGACTGCGGCTCCGCAGGCCAGGGCCCCGAAGGTCACTGTCAGACAGGTAGCTGAGGATGGAGGTGGACTGCGGCCCACCCAGAAGCAAGGCCTGCTGTGTTGGCTGCAGGACAGACTGAGAGGGGAACAAGGACCAACCTCACTCAGGGTCCACAGGGAGGCCCACAAGGGGCTTCCTCACAGATACTCGGTCTGCAGTCCCCATCAGGATAAGTGAGGGCCCCAAGGTGACTGGTCATCTGGAAGTGCTGATAGAAACCTGTAACCTCCCTCACCTGCCATCACCTCTCTAACTCTCCTCTCCACCCCCAGTGACCTCCTGGCTGTTTCTCACACCCTCTGGGCTCATTTGCACATTCCCACCACAGGGCCTTTGCACTGATTGTGCTGTCTGCCTAGAACGTTCTGCCTCATATGTCTTTGTGACTTGTCCCCTTTCTCCCTCAGTTCCTCATCTTTTCCGGGGCCTCTTTCCTGAGCACTCAATTTTAAATAGCAACCTCAATGTTTCCCCAGCAGTCCCTACCCTTTTCTGCCTTATCTTACACCCTAAGCACAGTTGGTGGTCCCGAGGGCACTGTTCTCGTGTGGCCTGGAGTGGAGCCAGGCGCACAGATTTGAATGAGTGACTGGATGGGTGAATGGATGGATGGATGAGTGGATGATAGATGGATGGATGGGTGGATGGATAGGTGGATGATGGATGGATGGATGGTTGGATGATGGATGGATGAGTGGATGATGGATGGATGAGTGAGTGGATGATGGATGGATGGATGGGTGGATGGATGGATGAATGGGTGGATGATGGATGGATGGATGGGTGGATGATGGATAGATGAGTGAGTGGATGATGGATGGATGAGTGAGTGGATGATGGGTGGATGGATGAGTGAGTGGATGATGGGTGGATGGATGGATGAGTGGATGATGGATGGATGAATTAGTGGATGATGGATGGATGAATGAGTGGAAGGGTGGCTGCTAGCTGGCTGTATAGATGGATGGATAGCCTGGCATACAACAGGAAATCGTGTTTCTTATGGAAACCACAATGGGACTCTGTTCCAAGGGCCTTCAGGTCACAGCCCTCACCATGGGGTGGTGTTGTTCTAACCTTGGAAAGACAGGGACCAGCTCATCCTGAGTAAGAGCCAGAATTGGGGTTCCATATGCTGACTGTGTCCTTCCCTTCCCTTCCTGTCAACCAGACCAGTGATGCCGGTTGATGGTCTCACAGCACCGTCTACTCTGAACACTTGTCATCCATCACTCCTTTAGCCCTCACAAAACCCCAGCAGGGCGGTGCCATTATTCTCATTTCTGATACAGACATTGAAGTCGGAGAGGCTGAGTGATTTGCCCCAGGTCACATAGCAGGGGAGAGATGGGAACAGAAATTGAACCTAAGGTCCAGAAGGTGACAGGAGTTTTGCTGGCTCAGCATCCCTCCTCCCCAACCCTTGCTAGACAGATGTCCTTGTTTTTGTCTCTGTTCTTGGGAATCCTCATTGGGAATGAGTCTGGTTCCTCTCCAACTGCAAAGCGGCTCCCACGTGTCGATGCCCAGCCACACTCGAGTGGAGGACGAGCTCCCTCAGGCCCCAGCAGCCTCTCTGGGCCACTTGCTTTAGGGAGATATTCAAACCCGGGTAGAATGGAGCTCTGTCGTTGGTCATAGCAAAAAACCAGCCCACACTACCACCTCAACGTCTTATTCAACACAGACGCAGCCCAGCATGGACGGCACGCGGTGTAGACCAAGGGGAAGCTGCTGGGAAAGGGAACAGCCTCCAAAGGCATCTCTGGGGTAAAAGGGCTGCTGTGGGATAGAAGGTGGAGGAGAAGATGCATTTGCCCCTTGAAGGCCCAGAGAAGCTCTGGAACAATATGGAAGAAGTTCACAAATGTGGTTGGCACCTAGGACAGGACCCAGGTCCCCAGAGGTCAGAGGGAAGAGGTGTTACAGCCCAATCTGTCATCATCATCTACTGGGAACATTGATGTTTTAAGTTTAAAGCAAATACTACAGGCCAAGGTCCCGGCTGGGGTGGTGAACCACCGCGGGCATTGAGGAGAGCGAGCCAGGCCCAGGCTCTCTTCCAGAGGCCCCAGCATGGAGGGGCTGGCGACGAGGAAGGAAAATGTAGAAAACACCCCGGATCCCCCGAAACAAGGGAAGTTTGGCCCAAAGCTCGCCACATCCGGAGGTGCCAGACTGCTCGGTCCAGCCACCGCACTGGCCCCTGGGGAGTCACCCCACGCCCGCAGGGCCCAAGCGTCCTGCCCCGGCGAGGCCTACTCACCAGGTAGTATCTCTCCCGGAAGCTGGGGGTGCTTGGGGGTGTCCAGCTGTACAAGGAGCCCTTCCTGCTGCCCAGGGAGAACTTGCCTGTGGGCCCGGGCGACACCAGGCAGCTCTCGGCATCGAACGGACTGGAGGAGAACACGGGAGGCCAGGGTGTCAGTGGTGCCGGAGGCTGGGACGCGGGGCTCTGAGGGCCTCGCACAAAATGATAGTAGGTTTCACTGTGCACGCCTGTGTGCAAGGACCTTACACGCGTCCTTTCAAGCCTCGTGACAGCCCTCTGTGGCGGGGGAATTATTTACAGCTGGGGAAGAAGTAACTTCCCAAGACAACTTGCTTTGGCCAAGGTCACCACCAATAACGAAGGGCAGAGCCAAATTCACGGGAGGTTTCTCCCACCCAGATCGCCTACAAGTGACGCCAACACCCCCCACAGCTTAGCTCACTGCTGCCCAGAACGCCACGGACCACACTGCCCTTGACGTAAGACGCCACGGAGCGGCAGGCCTGGCCCGGGGTCACAGGCACAAACTGGGGGTACCAGGACCCACATTCTCACCCTCTTGGACTGTCACCTGGGGGCCCATAGCCAGAGGACACCCCTCTGCACAGGGGCAAGCAGGACGCCCGGAGTGGCCGAGGCCTGGTGGTGTGAGCTGCTCACCTGTGCACCTGAGGGGGGTCCCTGGTGGATGAGGAGTTTGAGGGAGAGCTGTGCTCAGCCCCACTAGTCAGGTAGGGACACTGAGACCGGGATGGTCACTCTCCTGATGTCACCCAGCTCCCCAGGCTCTGATGCCCATCCCAGGAAGGTGAGATGTGCCCCCCGTCCCTGTCAGGCAAGCCCAGAGCAGGAGAAGCAAATCTCCGCTCCTTTGGTCCTGCCAGGCCGACCCTGGGGAAAAAGGGAAGGAAAGTCCTTAGAAACACAGCGTCTCCTTGGGAAAAAGACTGTTGCTGTCAAGAAGCGAGCCCTCTGAGAGCCACCAGTGTCCTCCGCAATGTGGGACATGAGGGAGTTCCCCCTGGGGGCAGGGGTTCACCTGAGTGAGGCCTCGGCCCTGTGCTGGGGGTGGCAGGGGTGAGAAGGAGGTGGCGGAGGTACTAACGACAGTCCTCCTGGGCAGAGGCAGTCTCCCCGGAGGATCCCAGCCCAGGAGGTTGTTGGGAAGAGTCCTGAACGGCCTGGGTCTTTAAGTGAAGGGAGTTAAAACTCAGAGGGGCAGGGCCTGCAGATCAGGGGATGGGAGGTAAGGACCAGCGCTAAGGACGAAGCCCTGGTGGCTGCTAGGGCGCGGTCATGCCACCAGGGGGAGCCATGAGCACCCCCGTCTGCCCCGGAATTGGGGTTCCTCCGCCGGACTCCGAGGCGGCTCGGGACCCGAAGGCCGGCCCCTACTCACTTCCACAGCACCTCCATCTGCAGCTTGATGGTGCCCAGCTCCGTGATGTCCACCACGATGAGCTGCGGCCGGCTCATGAAGAAGTCGGTGACGTCGCACGTCACTGCGCCCACCGCCAGCGAGCTCAGACCCCGCAGCTCTGTCACCTGGGGCGGGGTGGGGGCGGCAGTTGTGGGTGGGGCCAGTGTGGCCCTGAGCACCCCGCACTGCCTCTGGGCCCACCCACCTTGATCTCGAAGTTCTCGTGCACCGTGGGGATGAAGGCCTTCTCCTCTTCGTCCCAGGTCTGGCTGTCGTCGGACTCGATCCGGCCCTTGAGCTTCCACCGCTGGCGGCCCAGGCGCATGAGCACCTGCGCACAAGGCCCAGGTGGGGACGCTCAGCTGCCCCAGGCGGGGACGGAAACCCGCTGGGGCCCTGCTTCCCAGCAGCTCCCAACCCGCAAGGGCCGGCGGCACCGTGAGACTGACCAGAGGGTGGCCATACCTCGTAGTGGTCTCCGGGACAGAGGCGTGCGTAGCCCACCAGACCTGGAACACAGAGATGGCTCATCTCCCTGCCCACACGGGGCTCACACCCTCGCCGGGCTCCCGCCACAGTGTGGGTGTCCGCTGCTGGGAGGGACAAGCCATCACCAGGGAGGGTGGACGGGCCCGGGCCCTCACTTCCAACGCAGAGGAGGCAGAAGGTGCCTGCGGTCGTCGTCGCACGTGTGCAAAAGCCAGGGCTGGGAACCAGGGATTGTGCGCAAACCCTGCACCCTCAGAAAAGGTCCCAGGTCCCCGCAAAGGCCGGAAGCCCCCCCAGCCAGTGCCCCGCTTGCCCCCATGGGCCCGCTACCTTTCATCCTGACGTGGAACTCGCCCAAATGAACCTCCAGGGCGCCCTCGATGAGCCCCATGTCCTGCAAGGCCCCGCAGCGGCTCAGGCAGGGGCCACGCACAGCCCTCGCCGGATCCCCCCGTGGCCCCGCGGCCCTCGCGCCCGCCCACCTCGGTGCACTCTTGCAGGCTGCGGCCCAGCTCCTGCAGGCTCTCGCGGGAGGCGCGGCTGGGCGGGCGCCGGGCGAAGGCCCGCTGCATGTTGGCGGCGCCGTCGCGCAGGCGGCACTGGATGCAGTAACCCTCGTAAAGCTCGTCCACCTGGGGGCGCACGCGGGGCGCGGGCGCTGACCAGAAGGCCCCAGACCCCGCTAAGGTCCTGCCCAGCGCCGCACCCTGCTCTCCGGCACTGGCGGGTCTAGAGGGAGCGCCCCTGCGGGCGGGTGGGACTCCCCCACCAGAGTCCGCAGCACCCGGCAGTGCCAGCAAAATGACAGCTCGCGACGTGGATGCCTAACTGCTATTCTCCCGTCTAACAGCACAGGGGAGGTGGGTCCGTGATGTCCTGCCCACGCCTCAGTGACCGGGAGCAAATCGAGAGCATGGAGTTTGCGGGCCATAAAGCTTAAAAGACTTGCTGCTGTAAAGGTGGCGGAGCCCACGGGACAGCGGACAAGAGCACGTGGTGACATGGCAGAGGGCAGGGTGTGCTGACACTAAGAAATGGGGAACCTGTACATGGGAAATTATTTTAATGTGAATA
>RJWH01003485.1:123159-152276 GCA_004363575.1 Solenodon paradoxus
CTTTCTCCAGCCCCTCAGCACCCGGGAACCTGCCCCCGCCTCCTCAACCCAGCAAAGTCTCAGCAAGCCAAGAGGCTGCCCTCCCCCCGGGACCCCAGGAACCGGTCAGACCTTGCTGATGTGAAACTCCATCTTCCGGACATGCCTTTCCACAGAGCGCGTTTGCTTCCCCCAGAAAAGAGACGATGTTGGAAAAGCAGCCTGGGCCCCCCGCCAGCCTCCGCCACCCGCTCCAGGTCCACACCCAGAGGACGCTGCCAGGCCAGCCCTCCCCATCTTTGAGGAAGGATCGTCACGGAGTAATCCCCCCACAGCCAGCGGGAGGCGGAGGGACTTCAAGTGACCATGTTACTCCCATCTGGCCAGGTCCGGCCGTGACCCGGCCACCCTGCTCACTACCTGCGGACACACTCACCTTGTCCAGGTCATAGTAGAAAGCCTGTGGGGGGCAGGGGGGGAAAGGAGAGGAGGTGTCAGGGCTCCAGAAACTCCTCAAGACCCATGAAGAAGCTAAATTCTGGCATGCCTGAGCAGCAGCCACGCCATCTTTGAGACCTGTGGTCAGTCCTGGTCCAGTCGAGGGGAAGCAGGGCTTAAACACCCGGCCTGGCTCTTGCCTCAACCTCTCTGAGCCTTCATTTTCTCGTATGTAAAATGGGGTGACCCCAGCACCCACCCCATAGGGGCGCTGTGAGCAGCAGAGGACACAGCAGGCACTCCACAAACGGGACCACTTGTTTGTCTAAGCGGTGACTTCAGCCGTGACTAGAAGACGCAGAGAGGCAGCGCCTGAGTTCCGGCCCCTCCACGCCAGGGCCAGGCTGCAGCCGGGGCAGAGACTGCTGCCGCGCGGGCAGCCCTTCGTGGCAAGGCCCGGAGAGTAAAGAGCTGAGGCCTTTCGGGCCAGATGGTCTCTGTCACTGTAGCAGAGATAGTATGTGCACGGGGACACATGTGAATGCACGTTCTTTACAGAAACGGCCTTGATTTGCCCCCACGGGTTGGAATTGCCCTGTCTGGGAGTGGAGGGGTCTCCACGGGTGCTCCCCCTGGGGAGAAAAAGCAGAATGTACATGTGATTTCATCTTTCTAGGGCAGCTATAGTGATGAAAACTCACTGGAGATATTTACGTGCATGTGTTCCACGACTGTGTGACCAGAGGGGAAAATATGAAAGATAAATACTGGGTTGTCCTGTGGGTTTGATGGGGGTGGGCAGGAGATGGGCGGGGGAGGGTGTGCAGTGCAAGGAAAGACGGATTAAAATGGAAAGTGCCTGTGTTGTCCAATGCGGGTATGGAGGTGAGAGTGTACATGTGGCATTAGGAAAGGAAACTCCGTTTAAGGAGGAAATAGGAAAGTTCCTGAGCTTTGGAAAGAGGAGGAACATCACGACAACAACCAGGGGCCCCCACCCTTGTCCTCGGCGCGTGGCCCAGTGAGGCTGCCGTCCTTCCCTGGCCTCAGGGCACCCCTCTGTGAAATGGGAACCGCCGAAACACACACCTGTACACAGGCGCCTACCTTGGGGCTGCTTCTGGAACCAAGAGAGATGGAGGCTCATGTGACCGACCGCACCCAGTGAGGACAGGGGGTCGGGAAGGACTGGGAGCCGGGCTGGGGTCTCTTTTCCACCATCTGCACTGTCCCTGCATCCTGGCCAAGGCAGCTGGCACACACGGGAGGCTGGAGGCCAGCATCTCCCACCCTGCAGACCCTGGAGTGCTGCTCCGCCGCAGCCAGGACCAGAGGGACTGACGCTATTTGACAAACAGATGTGTCTCGGCCCCATTTCCCCGCGTCTGCCAGCCAGGGCTGGGGGTGCTCTGCATGTAGGCACTTGGAGGAGGGGTGCTAGAGTGAGCCGCCTGGCAGAGAACCCCACAGACAGGAAAGCCCCCTGGCTTTGGTTTCCAAAAAGCTAATCCCATTAAGGATAGAGGATTTTGAACAAGGCAGCAGGAGAGAAGGGCTGCAAATTCTTCCTAAAACTGGAAAGAGTAAGACTCCCTGATGAGGGCTGGGAGGGAACCCCTGAGTCATGGGAGTTTGGTTGTGTAAACAGATAAAAACATTTACATTTCCAATATGCAATGAAGCACATTTTAGTATAAGTATATCCTAAAGGCTGTGTGGGATATACTCACACTAAAATATAATTTTTAAAAACTTTATCTGAAAATCAAATTTAAATGGGCAGCCAGTTTTTGTTTTGTTGGTTTGGGTCTTATTTATTTATTCACTCATTTAATTTTACTAAATCTGGCTCTACTAAGAGGGTGGCTAAAACTCAGAGCAGGTGAGCCTGGGGAAAGACAGGCCACAGGGCAAAGATGCTGCCCCCAGATCCAGCAAAGTGCAGAGCCAAGGGATGCTGGAGAACACGCGGGCTTGATCGGTCCACTGTGACCCAGTCTAGAGTCAACTCCTGACCCGTTTCCTGGCATCACTTGACCCTCCGTCCCCACTGGTAGGGCACGCTGACAGCCAGCCTGTCAGACAGGAGCATGCAAACACTCACTCGCCTGCCTCATAGTCGCTCTGCAGCCAAGAGCGCGGGCCCCAGACCCACAGTGTCAGCTCACACCCAGGCGGGGCGGGGTGGGAGCAGAAGCTTCTCCCAGCCTGTAATGGTTAAGTTCACTGGGCTCTGTGTGCCCTGGTGGTCTCATCCTGAGGACCCAAGCTCAAGACCCAGGGCCAGGGTGGAGGGGACAACCAAGACGAACAACTAAATAAAATAAATAAATGTTTCTTCTCTCTGCCTGCCGACCTCTCTACTGGCCTTCGTCCCTGCCTGCACCTCTCCTTTAAAAGAAGAAAATTCACTAGGCTCGATGTGGGGCCAATTCATCCTGAGAGAAAGTCTGCTCCTTCCTTTGGCCTCTGAGTTCCATGACTTGAGACTCACGCCCACAGCCCGGACCAGGGCATGAGCGCTGCTGAGGTGGCTCGCGTGGGGAGGGCTGCGGGGGGCTCTCACCAGCCTGGAATTCCTGCAGGTGTCCTTGTGACGTCCGGACAGGTAATCCAGCTCGGCTTGCTGGACACACAGATACTCCCTGTGAGGAGAGGGGGTGGAAGAGTTTGAAAAGGAACAGGAAGAGGGAAAGAAGCAGGAGATGTTCCAGAGCGCAGGCGGTCATGGCTGCGGGGCAGAGGGGCAGACTCGCCTGCCCACCGCAGCCCGATCCCCACACACCCAGGGCTGTATGCCCAGTGCTGTGCAAAGCGGTTAATTCCCCAAACAGCCCCACTTAACAGGCCCTACTATGTTTATACCCATTTTAGAGATGGGAAAACTGATCCTTGAATGCAGCAAGTAACCCAGGGCAGGGTCACACTGCAGGGAAGAGGCTGAATCCAGTCAGTGACCTCCAGGGCCAATATGTTCAGACCCTGGGGAGGTCAGCAAGAGCACACCTCCCTCAAGGACAAGAGCAGGCCATACCGCTGCCTGGGCGTCTGGAGCTGAGGACCAGACAGGGGCCTGGAGAACTCATTCTGGAAAGCAGAGAACCCCGAGGACTGAGAGGGGACATTCCATGTTTTGTGCCCCCCCACCAGAGAGACCTGGATTGGAAACCTGACTCTGAACTTAGGGGCCAGGGTGGGGGCCCCATCCTGCTCCATCACAGATTTGCGGGGTCACCCCAGAAAGGTGACTTGCCCACTCACATCCCTTTGTGCCAGGTCACCAGTCATTCAGGGCTGGATTTCCTGGGAAGAGGTGGGTACTACCACTGACTCCCGACATGTCTCAACATGTGGTTTTGTGTGCTCCCCAGAAGCTGGGAGTCCTGGGACTGAGCATCTGGAGCAGCCGCCACGTACACATCCCAGCTCCCCCTGCACCAACTCCCAGAGGGAAGGGGACAGTATGGGAGGAGGGCACGGGGTGCCTGAATGAGGAGCCAGGCCCTGAGGAAAAGGAGATGACATCTACCCCCAGCCCTGAGGCGGACAGGGCAGTGTTTGTCAAAGCACCCCCTCTTGGGGACACAGGTTCCTCTCCTGGAAAAGGAGGCTCAGTGTCTCTCATCAAATTCTTGCAGGGATTGGAGGGCACGATGTGCATGCAGCACTGAGCAGGCTGCAGCTGCTGCTGTCATTATAAAAGAGGGGTGACACCGGTCACAGGAGGTGAGGACAGGGAACGGCAGCCCTGAGGGAGGAACAGCATTCATTTCGGCAAATGTGCATGCTGGACCTGAGACCCGGAGGAGCACAGCTCTGCGGACCGTCCACCACCCCGGGAGCTGCTGATAAGAGCAGAGGCAGAGACACACAGAGGAAGCTGGCACACTTGGGGACAGGATGTGGCACGGTGGGGCCAGGGGGTAAACTCCAACAGCTCTAGAACGGTCGGAAGTCAGAAAGGACGCTAATGTCTTCCCAAGGGCACTAGGGAGCCATGGCAGAGACTGGAGCAGGGAGGGAGGGGCTGGGTGGAGAAAGGTGTGAGGGCCTGAGAGCCAGGGAGGGAGGAGGCGGCTGGAACCCAGCTACCAGGGAGGAGAGGATGACATTGAGAAACACTGAGGAGGCTTGAAGGGCTTGGCAGAAAGACCAGCCCACACCCCGGAGGCTGGACGGGGCTGGGTCAGGGTGCTGCCTTTGCCGTGAATAAGCCTGTGTGAGAAGTAGGAGGCCCTGCCGTTTCCTCATGGGCGGACGTGTTCACTCAGCCAGGGGACTTAGACACGGTCAGAACAAGCCTGAATCCCAGTCTCTCAGCCAATGTCCACCTGACGGTGGGAGAAGGTTCTTGCGAGGCTATTACTACCTTGCTAGTGTAAGGTGTCTATTTTAAAACCCACTTCACTCTAACGTGGTTTGCACTTTCGTCAACTCTGGCTTCTCTGGGGCCCTCAGCTGCCCCATCTATCAAGGGAGGTGGAGGTGAGGTAGAGCCGGTCTATGTCCCACTTCACTGGGAAAATCACTCCAGAACCTTCCTTTCCCCAGCACTGCGGGAGCCAGTGGGTGACACAGTGTCGGCCTTTCCCTGCACCACCTCCAGTTCTCCAGTCCAGTTTCTGCCCCAGGGACTTTGCACGTGAGGCTCCCTTGGCCTGGAACATCCTTCTCTCATTATCTCCATGACTCACTCCTTCACAAACCCCTGAAGGGTTTGCTCAAATGTCACCTTCTTAGGGAGGCCTTCTGTGGACACTTAAATGAAGATCACACTTTTTTACCCGGGTTTGTTTTCCTCCACAGCGCTCCCCGCCTCCTGACATGCTCGTCCATGGTCTGCTCTCCATGTTGTTGACATCTGTCTCTCCCCCACTTGGCACTCAGCTCCAAAGACCAGGGATTCTGTCTGCTCTGTTCATTCTAAACTCTGCAACTGGCACCTCGTAAGCCCACTGAATACGGAGAAAAGTGTTTCTGTTCCCAGTAACTCCGACCTTTTGCTGTTGTGCAAAATCCTGCCTCGGGGCCTTTGCCCATCCTGCTCCCTCTGCCCTGCTGCTTGTCCCCCTGGGGTGGGCGTGCTGGCTCCTTCTCAGACCGGTCAGGCCTCAGAGACTGCCCTGTGAGGGGCCACACACTGTCTCTCCATCACCTTTCCTCGCTGCTCTCGGGGCTGCTGGGAGCTCCGGTCACACAACTTCTTCGTTCCCAGCTCCACCCCGACACTGTGAGCTCTGAGACCAGAGCCCCGCTACAGTCACCCCTGTGTCCCCTGCACCCCAGGATGGACGGAGCGTGTGGTTGTGCCCGGGACACACTTGTTGACTCAAGGGATACCCAGAGCCCTCTAGGCCCCACAGACAGCAGGATGGGGCAGGCAGGGCAGGCCAAGAACGCACACATCAGCGGCAGCCAGCAGCCATCCTTACTTGAGGCCTCTCTTCAGCGCTTCGAAGACCTTCTTCACTTGCTGCGGCCTGGGGTCCGGGCAGGCAGAGCCCTTCCTCAGCGTGCTGTACATCTTGGAGGATTTCGCAGTCGCGCGTGCCCTCACGGAGCTCCTATGGATGGACTTTCTGTGAGAAGGGATGAGGGCGTCAGAGTGCGGGTCTGGACAC
The DNA here is from genome assembly GCA_004363575.1 of Solenodon paradoxus. NCBI lineage: Eukaryota > Metazoa > Chordata > Mammalia > Eulipotyphla > Solenodontidae > Solenodon > Solenodon paradoxus. The sequence goes on from RJWH01003485.1 coordinate 129,198, forward strand.
GGCGCTCCTTGGGGGCAGGCATGTGGGGAACCGTAGTTGGAGCCCCAGGCAATGAGGGCTCAGTCCCACTCCAAGCCGTGTGAGTCTCAGGAAAGCTGCAGACACTCTCTGCACCTCGGTTTCCTCATCTATAAAACGAAGACTGATCTGAAGATTGAAATATCAGAAATGAACTTACAGTGAGAAATAAAATCAAGCAGCCCAGATGCCAGGGCTCTGTGATCAGGATGCTCTGTCTGGACGGACAAAGCAACACTAGAGGCCAAATCATAGTCCTGTGATGCCCCGTGGAGTGGGCCCCCGGTGGTGTCGCTTTCACAGGATCCATGGCCCTCCCTCTGCTAATAGCACCTCAGTTTTCCTCTGGGGCAGCTCCCCCACCCTGCTCTTTATTTCTGTGGTTTGGAAGGAGGTGATCTAATAACACATGAGCACATGCACATGTACACACACACACACACACACACACACACACACGCATGTGTATCCCCAGGTATTCTGAGGCAAACCTACATCCCAGGCTTAGGTTAGTCAATGTATTCCATTCCCACTGTCCCAGGGAGAGGTCTGCGATACAAGTCTGGCCAGTTACCCCGCCAGGAGTTTGGTTAAGAATTCACAAGTGAGAGAGAGTTCTCTCCACTGGCATCACTAACCTGGGACAGGCCCAGGCTTCCTCCCTGGCCGCCACAGGAAGAAGAGCTCCAAAACAGAGGAGCAGATGGAGTCAGCTCAAATCCAGATGGCAGAGTCCCTGGATCCAGCTGTGTCTGAAGCTGACATTCCCATGAACTTTCAGTTACACAAGCCTGTTGGTTCCCTTTTGGGGTTAAGAATACAGTCCGGAGGCTCCTCAGGATTCATGTCTCGCAAGAGTGACAGCCACGTGTCTCAGCCCTTTAGGGCAGTCCCGGCATGTCAGCATTGATGTTAGGAGTGCGGGTCAGGAGGCCTCATGACAGCACAGAGCTGACTCTAGGGCATCCCGGGCCCTTCCAGGGTCTTACCGTCCTGCACCTTGTCCATTAACTGGGAGCCCATGGCTGAGCGACGGAGCCTTCACTCTCCCCCTCTCGGGACACGTTTCAGATGCCCCTGTGTGGCTCCGTGCCTACATCTCACAAGAGATAAGGCGGAATTAATGCAGATATTAACTTCTTTTCTTAAAGAGGAGGCTTGGCACACCCCGGTGGCCTAGGGAGTAAGTCCACCAGCGGGTAGTTCACATATGTCCCGGGGTCCCGGGCCCATGACCTGGGGTTGGGGGAAACAACCGAGATGACTGACTAAATTTAAAAATTAACAGTAATGATAATAATAAATTTTAAGGGGGGAGGGGCTAATTCTTCTCTCCAACTTATTCCCCTTCTCCTCAAGTTTTCCTCAGGAACATGCCGGAAACCAGCTTTAGCCACGTATAAAGAGTCCCCTGCAGGGATGGCTGACAGACGAGACAAAGAACAGGTCCTGGACAGCCTGTGGAGAGAACCTCCCTTTGGCTCCAGACTATTGCAAGAGGGAAGGAGGATAACCCATTTCAGGAAGTTTCCTTAGCAAAGCATTGTCACCTCTATTCTACCCAGGCCTCAGTTTTTTCATCTGTAAAATGGGAAAGCAATGTAAAGAATGGAAACCAGAGAGCAGCGCAGTATGAAACACCAGGTCTGCACAGTGGAGGCACTTAGTAGGTGCTTATTAATAAATGTTCACTTGGTCCCAGTCACTGAGCTGCCACGAGGACCAAGCAGTCCCTCGTTTAACCCCCTCGGCTCCCCATGCTCCCTTCCCCTGTCTGCCTTCTCCCGCCGCCGCTGCCACCGCCTTCTGCAGGCCGTTTCCACTGAGGAAAAGGAATCATATGGTCTGTCTATCCAGAACCTCCACTCCTTTGATCCCTTCCTGATGGCAGTGAGGGTGACAATCTGCTTCCTGCTGGCTTATATCCATATAAGAATTCAACAGAGAAACGTCAGAAAGGCCCTTGCTACTGCCCAAGGGATCGCCGATGAGCACGGCAAAAAGAAACTAGTGAAGGCGTTTAAGAAGCAGTGTGCCTGCCATGGTGCTGCCATTGAGCATCCAGAATAAGCAGAAGTAATTCAGCTCCAGGGTGACCGGCGCCAAGAACATCCGCCAGTTCCTCGTAGAGACTGAACTGGCTCAGGACGACCCGCTGCAGGGTGAAGGCTTTCAGTGCTCTTGGCTTCCTCCCTGAAGCTTATGTGAGGATTTTCTTGCAATGAGTAGAATTTCCCTTCTGCCCCTTGTCACAAGTTTAAAAACCTCACAGCTTGCGTAGCGTCACCATTTGGGGATTTTCCTTGGGCTATTGTCACTCCTTCATGCAGTAACTGAACAGAGTCACAAAAGCAGTGTTCAGTCTAATTGTACTCATCACATCTCATCTGCATTTCCCTTCACTCGCAGCCCGGAAGACGGGTGGTCAGTAGAGACTGAGCTCAACCGAACGGGACAGAGACCCAGGGACCCACGGAGCTCAGCTGTACCTTGAAGGAAGAGCAAACCAAGGGCCACCCAGGAAGGATGGTCCATGCTGGGGGGCACAGTGGATTGTGGCCAAGTCAGGTGACCGGAGCAGAAGACGGCGGTCGCTGGAGGTGCCTGCCTTTGGGCACTGGATGGGTGGGGGGGCGGTCAACCCCAGGGAAAATCCAGCGCCAGACACCTCAGCGATGGCAGCTAACGTCTCCACAGAGCAGAGAAGCTAAACTCAGGCACAGCCGGTGGGCTGCTGGGCCAGCCCACGCGGCCCCGGGGAGTCCCAGGGAACCCTGGGGGCAGAGACGACATCACAGGACGGCACACACTCAGGGGCTGCGGCTGCCCGGCGCTTGCTGAGGGCTTTATGTCGATAGCAAGCTTCACCGCCACCCGAGGAGGCAGGGATGATTTTCAGCCCCAGGGCACAGTAGGGACACTGAGACTCAGGTCTGTGACTCGGCCAAGGCCAGGTAGGCGGCAGGGTTGGACCTCAACCCAAGGTGTGCGGCTCCTTGGCCCGGATCTCAGCCACCCACCTGGGAGCAGCGGGCAGCTCTCTGGGCCCTCAGCACCGGTGGGAGGACTCGTTGGACTGCTGATCCCTCCCCACCAGAGTTTCAGATTCAGCAGGTCCTACTGGGGCCTAGGAATCTGCATATCTCATGGGTTCCCAGGTGCCGCCACTGCTGCTGGTCCGCTGACCACGCTTTGAGGACCAGCATCTTAAGGGATTCCCCACATTTGCTTCACCTGGAAAACATCTTCCCTCTGGAACCCAGAGGTCAAAGTCAAGGGCAGGAGACTGTTCATTCATTCAGACATTCCCAGAGCAGTGCTTTCTGTGCGCTAGGGTGGCTGAGGGGTCCCCACTGCGGGGCTCACAGCACACGGGAGAGGGCGAGGACTGTGTCTGGAGAGCCAGGCAGGGGACAAGGCGGATAAGTGGGATGCAACTCCGGGTCCTTTGCCAAGACTAAGGCCTGCTGGGCCACCGCCCACCATCCCCGAGAGACTCAGCGGATGGCCAGTCATCATTCCAGCCCAGCCAGATGCTACGCATTCCATGTACAGACAGACGCCCGCTGTTGACTCAACAGACACGAGCTGTCCCGACCACCCCTACTGATGGGGACCAAGCCCAAGGCTGTTGGACAACCAGTTGCACAGCTGCCCCCAAACCACATGCGAGAAATACAGACCCCAGACCCAACTGGGGCTTGCAGAGACTCGGGTCCCAGAGACCCCGGCCCAAAGAGGGATCTGGGACCCCGCCCTGGACCCTAGAGGGTTCACCAAGCTGGGACTTCTACCATCTGGTGGGGTACAAACTCCTGGTCAGTCACACATGTTCAAATCCAGCCCCAGAAGTCGTGGTGTCCCCATCTATAAAAGGGGGACAGTTAAGGGTGCCAGTCCCAACAAGTGGTCAGGAGATTGTCAGTCACCTGCTATGCTCCAGAGGTCATTCTAGGGGCTGGGAGTGGTCGTCACAGACAGACCCCCCACCCCTGTGAGCTGTCATGCCGGCTGGGGAGACTGGAGGGCGTTGTAACCAGGGGGGATCCTGGAGCCAGAATCAGGTCTCTATCTGCTTCCCCACTGGCAGGCTGTGTGCCCTCGGGTACGTTACTGAACCTCTCTGTGCCTCCATTTTTCCATCTGTGGCATGAGGAGCAGAGGAAGGGCTGCTGTGAGAGTGACATGAGTAAATAAACGTAAAGGGCCCTGAGCAGCTCCCAGCAGAGCAAGCAAACTATCTTGGAATTAAATAAGACAAATAGGTTTAATTTAAATAAGGCCGCCTGATCAGCTGGGGGTTGGGGAGAGGGAATGTATCAGAAAGCAGCCTCAGCGCCTGGTAGACCATGAGTGCTTGTCCCTGTGTCTGCTGCTGCTGTCATTCCTACATTGTCCGTTAAATGACAGCTGCCAAAGCCCAGGAAGGGACGGCGCTCCCTCCTCCGCCACCCTCCCAGGGCCACAGCACCCACCTCTTGGCACAGGCCCTCCACAAAGTTGCCATCTCCAGACTGGCAAAGACAGGCAGGTGGCAGGCTTGAGAGATGAGAGTTCAGACAGGTGAGGGTCCCCACAGGCAGACAGAGGGTGAGCAGGTAGCGTCGAGGGGGCTGAAGGAGTCCTGCTTGCCTGCCACTCCCAGAGGCCCCCAGCCCCCCGACAGGTGCACGCCCTCAGCCTGGTCCCTCCATCTGCCGGAGCCTCCTCACCGTCACTGCTGCAGCTGTGCCTGGCGGCCCCGGCTCCCGGGGAAGCTCTGAGCACCGAGCTGCCGTCTGAGCTTCAGCGGGGCAGGCGTGGCGGCCACCCGGAGGGCTGGGCCAGCCCGGAAGGGCGATACGCATGCAGCCTCTGATGGGGAAATTGGCCTGCATGTCTGACCGGTGTCGCAACTGCCAGGGCAGGGAACAACCTCCGGGGGCGGATGTCTCACCGGCTCTGGGAGGACTCAGTAAATATTAAACAGCCCCCGGCACACTAGACAGGCTTCCAGGCGGGCACGTGCCAACCACTGGCCCCCACCCGCATGTGCCCCGGGCAGCAGGGCGGCTGGAAACACCTGATAGGGGCACAGCTGCTCCAGGGCAGGATCTGGAGCTGGACGTGCTAACCTCTCCCGTGCCCGGCGGTCCTGGCCGTGGCGGGCGGAGTGGACACACACGCACATGGCACTTGCAAGGTCACACTGCTCTGGGTGCTTGGCACGTGCCAGCCCCTTCTCTGTGCGCATCCCTGAGGTCGGACCCTTTCTAGGAGCCTGAGCATCAGTGATGGCCTCTGGGCCCAGCGCGGTGCCCCAACTGCTCCACAGGCACAGGGCGGTGGGAGCCTCATTGCGGCCTCATTCTCCAGCCTCCTCCTCTTGAAAATCACAGGCTGCTGCTTTGTTTCCACACCTACTTCCCAGCCATCCCAACAGAGGTATTCCCGGGGTGGTGAGGACATCGCAGTGGCTCCCAGTTCAGGAAGGGATCTGCCTGTCAGTCTGGAGGAGGGAAGACCTGGCCAAGGAGTGGCAAGAAAGAGTTACGTGCAGCTGTGCTTGACAAAACAGGCAGATAGACATGACCTGGCCCACTTTTTTAACCCCCTTACTTCTTATTATGGCCTCATATAGTATCACATGTATGTAATATTATATATAGACTTTGTAAAGCAGCCATTCACACTTTAGTATAAAATTTCTCTGCCCAATTACTTCCCTAATATTATTCTTTGATTGTGGAACAACAACAAAAATCCCTGTCTCAACTCAAGGGTTTTCAGGTGCCAGAGCAGGGGTGGGGTTGAGGCTGAAGAGGGTAACTACCTGCCCCATCTCAGTGAAGTCCTGCTCTCCTGTCTGATATTGTGCCTGACCCACTCTCACCACTGAGTGCCTTAGCAATGTGACTGAGTTTCAGCCTGATTGGGTTACCTGGGAAATAAGGCCAAAACGTGAGTCCTGAAACCCAATCCAGGCTGTCTGGTCAAGGAGCCAACAGGCCAAACCTTGGACAGAGACAAGAAGTGAAAAGTAGGTGTGTTTCTTCTGTTTTCTGAGCCGCTCCTTCCTCACTCATGATGAGGGGCACCTGCTCAGGGGCCTCAGAACCAGCCCTGGCCAGATGTTCTCCAGAATTCCCCAAGGGAAGACCCTCCCCACCCTGAGAAGGAGCCCCGGGGGTATTTATAACCATCACGGGCATCTATTTCCAACAAGGATGTAGACTTTGCTACAAGACCTGGCTCTTATCATTGCAGGTGGAGATCAGTCCCAGTGTCTTGGGGTCAGTTTCCCCCGTCCTCTTCCCACCCAGAGCTCTGAGCCCAGGATCCAGGAGGGGACCAGCGACAGGCCAGGGGCCCACCTGGGTGTTTGAACAGAGCCTGGGGCTTGAGAGGGCATTTTCCACAGAGCTGGAAGTTAAGCGGCCCTGAAGCCTGGCCAAGCAGAATTCATGGGTCAGTCAGAATGAAAATGCGGGCCCTTCCTTTGAACGAATTAAGGATTTTACGGCAACTGCGGAGGATGCTCCTGACAGAGCTTGTGTGGGCTGGTTGCTTGCTCATGCGACAGTCTTGCCACAGGGTCCGCAGCCTCCCCCACAACTGCCAGACCACAGGGACAGAGTCCCCACGGGGCCCTCAGGGAGTTAGAGAAAGCCATCTCCTGCGCAGACCCACCCACAACAGGAGGCGCAGATGGAAACCCCCCCGGACCTGTACAAGTGTCCTTAGCATCCCCGACTGCAGAAGCCCTGGGGTGGGGAGCCCAATGTATCCCGGAAATCATCAAGCCGAAAAACAGCCTCATTCCTTGGCCATTTCACACTAAGGTCCTCTCGACAGTCTTTATGGAAGCCTGCCTCATAGCGGCCTGGGCTCGAGGGAGCTGGGCACCAGTCTCTCGACTGCTTTGGGCAAATATCTTCCCCGGTGGGGGCCTCGGTTCCATGAGTTCCAGGCCTCAGTGGCTCCCCTCACACTGTCCTTCCCCTGTAGGGCCATTCCCCATCTCCCACCATCACCCTACAGCCCATTCAGATCCACTCTGACCCTACAGCTTTTCCCCACAGGGCCTTTGCACGCACTGTCCCTCCAACTGGAAGACTTCCCTACCCCCTACCCAACTGCACACACTCTGTTCCTGCTCTTTGTTCTGACCTTCAGGTAATGTGCACCTGACTCAGTGGGGGCCTCCACAGAGACCCCAACCCCTCTCACTTTCCCATTCTAGTTCCTCCATTCATAGCACTCGCCACCTGCTGAGTTCATCAGGACGGTTGTTGGCTTACTGCTTGCTGTCCTCAGGGACCTGGAGCCCAGGAGGGCAGGGCCTCGGTCTGATCCCAGAGCCTGGAACAGGGCCAGACCTGAGGAATATTTGTTGCATGAATTAGGGACTCCTAAGGGTGCTGTTAGCTGGGACAGCCCAGGACCTCAGCTCTCAGTGCTGCTCCCAGTCATACCTCGAAACTGAGCAGCAGGTGGATGAGCCCAGGGGCCAGGCATCTGGGGTCCAGGAACTCAAAGGACACTTAAGTCAAGTGTTAGAGAGGACTCTGGCTGGTCTGGGGCCAGGTGTTCTCCCCAGGACATGGCATTGAAGCTCAGGACTGAAGAGGCTTAAGCAGGAGCTGATGGGGGAAGAGGAAAGGGACGAGTGTCTGGAGAGGCACAGCCCAGGCAGAGGCCTGTGGGAAGGGGGCCACTGTGGCCAATGTATGGGGTGAGAGTGAGGTTGGCCGGCGCCAATTGCAGGCCATCAGGCCATGTGAGGGGCTGGATTAAGTTCAAAGATGGGGCCCTGCGGTGGGGAGTGCTGTGGCGGGACATGGTTGTTGACTGGCCCCTGTTCTGGGCCCTCTCTGGCTGGGGGCCCCGCTGTCCCCCCATCTGCTCAGACAGACTATATGTTTGGGCCCTCAGGAGGAATCAGGATCCAGCACAGTGCCCCGCATGAAGCCTGGGAGCCAGGGGACAAGGGCACCAAATGTACCCCTTCCTGGGGACCTACTTGCAGCTGGAGGAGACAGAGCAGTGAAAGGCAGGCAGGCTCTGAGCTCACACCCAGCAGATCACGCTGACCCCAAGCCTCCTCTGCTCCTCTTTTGAAAACTTACCACAAGCAGCTGTATGTACCTCGTGCGCCAGCTGCTTGTCACATGTCACCTCACTGCACCCTCACCACAACCCCATGAGGAAAGGACGTTCGTGATACCCATTTCACAAATGAGGAAACTGAGGCTGAGATGTGAAGTCACTTGCCCTGGGTCACAGAACTGGGACAGGTGGCCCCATTTCCTGCTCTATCTATCAAACAGGAAGAGCATTCCATGACAAGGAGACTAAGTTCCAGCTCTAACCCGGCCAGGCTGTGTGCCCTGGGGCAAGTGGCTCCACGTCTCTGAGCCTCAGTTTTCCGACCTGCAGAGTGGGTCTGACACACTCAGCAAGACTGACTTCTGGGACCCAAGGCCAGGAACTTGTGAGACGACACCAGGTCCAGCCTCACAGAAGTCACGTTTCTCCCCACACTAACACTCTGTGTCTCTGATGCACAAGTCGGCCCTCAGGCAGGCCGGGCACCGCCGCTGGGACAGACTCACGCGATCCTCCGGCTCTGCGCGCTGCTGAAGCCTGCAAAGGAGGCGCTCCGGCCCACGTTCCCCACGGCGCCTGCATCCCTGGAGGACAGGAACCGCACCCTCACCGACATGCCGTCACCTGCAAGGAGAGGACAGAGTCAGCCTGGCACCACTACGTGTGTGCTGAGCCCCTCCACCACGGCCTGACACCCACAGCCCCAGGAGCACAGCCTGGGCCACTCACGGAGGAGAAATGAGGCTGGTACAGCTAGCAACACTGCTTGGAGCAAGTAGGAACAAGTCCTTCCAAAACCTCACTGAGCACCTACTATGTGCTGACACTGTGCTGGAGACATGCACTGAGCAAACAGGGGAAGTCCCTGCCCTCCAGGCCTCCCAATCAGCAGGGCAGCCGACAAGCCACCGGTTAGGGTTCCACAGCGAAGTGGAGAGGAGCCCAAGGGGTAGCTGACTCAGCCTGGGAGGAGGTGACCGAAAGCTGAGGCAGGGAGACAGGGCGGGAAGGGAAGGGTGCGGGAGGCAGGGGGAACAGCACGACGTAGGTCCAGTGGCACAGAGGTCATGGCTTAACCTAGATGTAAAAGGAAGTTCAGTGACTGGGGTGTGGTTCCAGATGAGGCTGAAGAGGCCCGCAGACCGGCCATGAGGGCCTTTGTAGTCCCAGGAGGAAATGGGCCTTGTAACTGGGCAAGGGTAGCTGGGAGCCATGGAGGGTTCAGAGCAGGGAGTGACGAAGCCTAATTCATATAAGGATACTGTCCACATCAAGAGGCTTCCACAAGACCTGGTCCCCTTGCCCTGTCTCTGACCCAGGCTGCAAGGAAACCCGCCTCCTAGTCTGGCTGTTCTTCCCTGCATCCCACAGCAGCTCGAGGCTGGAAAAAGGCTGCTATGTCCCTTGGGAATATTGCCTGGTTTTCCAGCAAGGACGTTAGGAAATTTCTCCATATCTAACCTACATCTCTGCTGCTACAGTTTCACACCTTGCTCCTCAGCCAAGGTTGCGTCGATGCCAAGATTCCAGCGATCCCTAAAAAAGGGGGCCAAACCTGTAAAAAATTAAAAATCCCACTTCGCTAACCCACCACGTGCACGCCTACAGCCCGGCCCCACCTGCGGAGCCCCGCCCCCACCCGCGGAGTCGCGCCTCCACACCTTTGCTCAGCTAGGGCCTTGGCACAGATGTTCTTCACTGTGCAATAGCATCTGTCCAGCGTCCAGCCCTGCACGGAGCCTTTACTCAGCCCTCTCTGAACCCCCTGCAGATCTGTGCATCTCCCTTCAACTTTCTCCGCCCCATCCGTGTCCCATGCGTGTGTGTCTTTTTAATAGAGCATTGGATACCCCACATCCTGCCCTGGTGGCTCTGGCACTAAGCTGGCAGCTGGGATGTGGACCATATAAAGCCCAAGGTTGTTCCATGGGAAGAACCAAAATACATAAACACATAAATGAATGAATGAATGAATGTGCATCTTCCTCCTTTCCCTTCCACAGAGAGAGAGAGAGAGAGAGAGAGAGAGAGAGAGAGAGAGAGAGAGAGAGAGAGAGAGAGAGAGAGAGAGAGAGAGAACATTAGAAACAAATAGGCCAGACCTGGCCTCAAATCTCTGCCACTCACTATCTCAGGGCCTCAGTGGACACATCTGTAAAATGGACATTCAGAAAAGGCCCAAGAAGACCATGTTCTGAGGAAAGAAACACTCAGAAAAAGCTGGGTATCTCTACCACTGGCTGACCACAACCCCAGCCCTGAGGGTGAGCTGGGGAGACAGATGCCCTGAGTGGGACTTCTAACCTGCCATGGCAGGGGAGCCTGTACTGAGTGTCTCCTGTGGGACAGCCCAGTGCCCGAACCAAGATGAACAGCTGCATAAAAGTAAGTAAATGCTTCTCATTCCTGCCTCCCCCTTTTTTCCTTTAAAGAGAGAGACAGAGAGAGACAGAGAGAGAGAGAGGGAGGGAGAGAGAGAGAGAATTTCCTTTACGTGTTCGACTCCCAAACAAGGTCGACAAACCTTTGCTGCTAACGGACCGAGAGTAAGTATTTTCGGTTCTGCCGGCCACATAGTCTTTGTCACACCCAACACCAGCACTGAAAGCCGCAGCAGCCCCAGGCAGCACATGCATGAGCCAGCCAGGCAGAGTTCGCGTAAAACCTTCCTCACAAAAGCAGCGGCTGTGGGTGCGAGACGCCCGAGCAGACCGCTGACGTCTGCTCTAAGGGCTTAAAACCTCATGCAGCTGCCCCAGCGCTCTGCGCGGCCAGCACGTTTACTATCCCCAATCTGCAGAGAAAGAAGCCAAGGCTCAGCGAGGAGACACGACTCACGCAAGGTCACACGGTAGGAAACAGCAGAGCTGGGATTCGAACTTGGGCATATTGGACTCGAGTCCCGCCAAGACGTTTGCCTCCGGGAGGGCTGTGCTGAGAGCACCCCGCAGCGACACCCCATCCTCCCCCCGTGCCCACCCTCCCAGGCGGCGTCCCAGGCTGAGGCAAAGGGAAGGGGGCCCCCCCGAATGGAAGCAGGCTCCTCGTGAAGGGGACCTGCCAAGCTTGAAGCGTGGCACTGGGGCTTGGCAGAGAAAACTAAAGTTCCCCGAGCGCCAGGCCCCAGGGTGCGGGCGCCCAGGTCCCGCGGGCGCCTTTGAACCGCCGGCTCCCAGACAGCTCAGCAGCGCCCCCTGCTGGACAGGCCCGGGTTACCCGCCGAGTCTCCAACCACCGGTTCCTTGCTGCTAAACAAACCACGGCAGGTCTGGGGGACAGGAGATGCCCTGGCTGAAGGGCCTGAGACTGCCCCCACCCAACCTCAGGAACCTCAGCAGCTCCTGACTTGCTCCAAAAAATGCTGTCACCTGTGGCCAAGGACAATAATCCTAATGTTTAATCGCTGGCACAACGCGTCTCTGATGAAGCTGGCTGTGCCCTGGAGCTAGCAGACCCCACTCCCACCCCCAGGCCCCCTTCCCCTTCCTCTTCTCCTGGCCCCACGACTTCTCTGGTCCCCCAGCCCCAATGCAACTGGCATTAACCCTGTAGCTGCTGGACTGCTCCGCAAGGCAGGGAGGTCCCTGGGCAGGGACACCTGGCAGCCCGCACTCTGCAGGACAGGAGAGACAGCCAGAGACCTCCCGGCCCCGCAGAGGAGAGAGGCAACGAGGCATGCAGGTCCCCAACCTTCCGTGGCAGACGGGCCTGCCTCTTCGTGGCCCTGGAGTCCCTCGCTGCCTCTCTGGCGGGCACCCAGGCAGCGCTTGTCTAGACTGAGCAGCTTGGCCCCAGCTGGTGAGCTCCGGGGAACAGGCCCACTGAGGGGGTTCTCACACAACCCGCTGCTCCCCAGACATTGGGCCCCTTCCCTGAGGTGCGGCTGGCGGAGCCGGAGCCCAATCCCGCTGAATCTGTCCTGCTCACTGCGAGCCAAAGCCACCGGCCAGAGAAACCTGCAATTTCACCTCATCTGGAGGTGATGCTTCTAAATTTAGCCGCTGAATTCAAGGGCTGGGTTGCTCTTAAGCCTGAGCCCCTCACTTAGGGCTCTTTTATATCCGCTCAAATGCCAGCCAGGGCTGAGTTTGCTTATAGGAGTTTCCAAAATAGTCCCTTTGGTTTAGCATGAAAGGAAGTGACAGAATAGTTTGGGATGAGGCGTGCACTTCAGACACAAGAGGAAGGGCTCCTGGGGAGGCTACTCTGGAAATGAGACTGTCTGCCCAGGTGGGTCCCACACCCTCACCTCGCTGGTGGCCGGAACAAGCCCGGGTGACTTTCCTGGGTCACCCCAGGTGAATGGAAGAGCCAGAAGAATCCGGAACACTCAGCCTGGGGAGCCCACCTCCGGGCCTTTGCACCGCTGAGCTCTTCCCCTGGGTCGGGCTGCCCGCTCCCAGCCTTTGGCCCTCAGCTGAGAGGTCATCTCCTCTGAGAGGTCCTCCTGACAGCCCCCTGACTCCAGCGGCCTCGCTCGCTGTCGCCCTATTTCAAACCTCTCAGAGAACGTATCACCTCTGCAAATCATCTCAGCAGCTCACTGGGTGACTGTGTCCCCTGCAGGGTCTCAGCTCTGTGGGGCGGGGCCTTCAGTCTTGCTCACACTTGCCTGCCCAGCGCCTCCCAGGCAGTGGCCCCCGTAAACAGCGTGTGACTGAATGAGTGCCTGAACGCATGAATGACAGGCAGGCACCTCTTCAGAACTGTGTCTGGGGTTCCTGCCTTCACTGGAGGGGCTCACCTACACCCTGCAGTGTGTTCCTGCCGAGTCAGGCACTGCCCTACGCCTGCGAACTAGTCCGGGGGAGACCGGCAACTACGATGCAGGGGAGGGGACTGTGATAATGGGGAGCAAGCCAGGTCCAGGGAGCAGATGAGGACCCCCAACCCAGCCCAAGGGGTGACTGGGAAGAATGCCATGGGGAAGCAACATCTTATGCTAAAATCTAACGCAGATGGAGGAACTAATTTGGCAAAGGGAGAGGATGGGATGGGAGGGTGTGCCAGGTGTCAGGAACAGCACATGCAAAGGCTCAGAGGCCAGAGAGAGAGCTCACCTAGGAGGACTGCAAATAGTTCAGATCCCTGAGGGTGCCCACACCAGACCCTCTTAGGTGGGGGCAGGTTAAGCTTTTGCACGGGAAGCAGACAGGGCAGGCCCCCAGCGGCCTCTGGGTTTTGCTAACAGCACCCCCCCGAGTGCGCTGACTCATTTAGAAAGCCACAGAGCACACAGGCTGGAGAATGCTGTGTCTCAGGAAACAATCTGTGAGTGTCTAGTGCACGCGAGCCCCTGAGCACTGTGACTCCGGGACTGGGGCCATCACTCTGGGGAGGCGTCTGCCCCTTTGGCCCACTCTACTGTCTCCTGCCCACATTGTCTATGTTTGGGGGCAGGCAGGTGGAGCTGCCTGTCCTGTCTTGAGCTGGCTTGCCCTCTGCACTCAGTCTCTGACCCACCTACCTCTTGCTCTCCGCACCTCACAGGCTTCATTCCATGCACAGCCAAACCAGCAACAGTGGCTCGCACGGCCGCCAACCTGCGCTCCCCTTTCCCTGCTGAGTCCCTGCAGCTCAGCTGGGTGCCCCCCTCCCAAATGCACAGACTCCTGCTGCTTCTGACAGCCGACTGCTCGTGCTCTCCAACAGGTATCCTTCCTTCTGAGCCTTAGTCTCTCTGTCTGTCAAATGGGAGGACTGGGCTAGAACCCAGGACCCCGCAAGTGCAGGACAAGTGAGGGGCATGTAGGAGACCCTGAATTATTGCTGCTTCAGCTCCCTTTTCTTCCTGGCTCCCTGGCTCTCTGACACATGTCACTCTCCCTATTCAACCAAGTACAGAGCTGGCCCCAGACTCAAAGCCAGGGCAGCAGAGGGAGGAGCTTGGATTTAACAAGTTGTTATGCTTTGTTGCATTTTTAGGGTAACTTTCCATTCAGAGAAAGCCGTGTTCTGTGACATCTAAAGTGTTTTTTTTAATAATAGTGTCAAGTGAGCGACGGATTTGAAGGCCGCTTGGCTTAAGTGGAGCAGCCCAGCTTCCCGCCAGCCCGCGTTCCTGGGTCCTGTGACCCTCCAGGACTCCATGGAGATGAGACCTGGGGCCAGGAGGTGACACTCACGGCTCGTCCCTGCACACAGCCAGCCGCCCTGATGGAGCAGCACTGAGCACACAGCCTGGCTTCTGGTGTAAGAGACGAATACACAGAAATACGGGGGCCCCCAAATCTCCCCACCCCTGAGTTCATTATCCCGGGACTGCAGGGCAAATGGAAACTTCCTGGCAGTCGACGGTTCAAGACTGGGCGTGGGAGTCAGGATTCGGGATCCAAGAGGACCCCTTACTTCAGTGTGTCACTCAGTCTAGAACCCCTGCAGCCCCCTGTGACCTTTCTGTCCCTTCAGGCAGGCTGGGGAGGTGTCTGTGACCTGCTCCAGCTCAGGCCATTAAGGCTCAGGCAAGTGAGTGGACGGGAAGGCCATCTCCTTGGGCTTCACAGAGTATTTGTGTCCATCTCACAGATGAGAACACAGAGGTGTGGCCACAAATGGCCAAGTGCAAGGGCAAGGTTAAATTATCCAAGGCTCAGCCCCACAGAGGAAACGCCTGTGGCCATTCGCAATACAGCTGAGGAGTAATGACGTGGAAAATGTTCAAAACAAGATGCTGAGTAAAAAAGAGCATCACGTAAACTATGGACAACGTGGCCTCGGTTTTATTTTTGAAACAGTCCCTTGCATATTCTACCCCAGATCTGTATTCTTCTATTTATAAAAACCTGCCTTGGAAGAAAGTGGAGCTGAAGGCGTCCTGAGGGGAGGCCCGGGAGAGCAAGCACCGATCCTCAGGACAAACCTGGAAGCAGAGGAGAAACTCTCCTCTCTAAGAAAAAAAACATGAAAAAAAAAACGCAGTGTTAAGCCAGTAAATGTAGTCTTCACTCCCAGCTGGCTCCACTGGGGTTTTACGAGGTGACGATGACATGAACTGCCCAGAGGGTGTCTGACTTGAAATAGCCCATCATGCCCCATCACCTGACACACTCCCGCTGCCAGGTCAGCCAGCGGTCACCTGGAAGAGAGCCGCTGAGGGGCACCGGTGCAGGGGGAGGGTGGTGTGGGGGCACTGCCTAGAGAGGGGAAGACAGAGCTGAGGGGCTGGGCCTCTGGGAAGCACAAGGGGGGCTGCGAGTCCCCTCTCACATGCACCCCGACCCCAATCTCCTGCAGGAGGGCCTGGATACACTTGGGGACACACAGGTCAGAATTGAAGCGGGAGGAGGGGGTGCTGCAGAGACCTCTCCGGGCACTGACTTCAGTTGGCACTGGAGTGGTCACTGCTCCAGACCAAGAGCCCCAGGTTGATGTCAAAGATAGAAACCAGGTGCGCCCTGGTGGCTCAGGGTTTAAGCTCAGGGTGCAGTCCACATACAGCCTAAGGACCCGGGTTCCAGGCCTGTGATGACGGGGGTGGGGGAATAACTAAAACGAACAACTAAATAAAGCAAATGCTTCTTCCTTCTCTTGCTTCCTTCCCGCCTTCATCCCTATCTGATTTCCTCTTAAAAAGAAAAAAGCAGAAACCAGTAAGGATGCTGGTGATACTGGCACTCGCCATGCACCACGCGTTGCTTTTAGGGGACTCACTCAGCTCCGGGTGCCCGTTGGACGTCTGGCCTCCAGCTGCGCTCTGGGTCCCTGGAGTGGCGCCCCTTCCTATTCCCCGACGGGGCTGAAGCTGGACGCCCCAACCTCTGAGGCGGGCACGGTGAGGAGGCCCATTTTATAGACGGGGAAGCCAAGGCTCGTAGAGCTAAGTGGTCTGAACTGGCAGGCGCGGTATTAGTGGAGCTTCAGTGGTTCCCCAAAAATGTGCGTGGATCGCGTGGCACAGGCGTGCACACCCAGTCCACACTCAGGGGCCCCAACAACACGGGGGTGGGGGCCGCAGAAGGTCTCCCTCCAGAATCAGGTGTGGGAAGCAGTCTCACCAACTACCTGCCGGATAATTCTCTGCTGGGTGCCTGGGTATTCAGCAGCATCCCCACAGATCCAGGGGGGCTCTCCCATGTGAGAAGCAGGAATGTCTGCATCACTGCCGCCGGTCCCGGGGAGTCAGGTTGGCCTCCAGTGGAACCACCGGGTTCTGTGCTGGAGGGTCTCTGAATTAGAGCGTGGGGGTCAGCACAATTCTGATGTGGGGGCGCACCGGAGGGCTCAGCCACCCCCACCCTTCCTCACGAGCACGCGCACACACACGCGTGAGCACACACGTGTGGACATGCACCAGAGCTGGAGGCCTGAGAGCGAGGACCTGAAGAGGACGCCTCAGGCTGTTTGCTGTCACGTCAGAGTTCAGCCCAGACGACCTCGGTCGTAGCCAAAGGCCTCACAGCCCTCCTCATCCCGCCCACCCCAACCGTGAACGCAGGCCGGATGTGGAGTCAAACCCCCGGCACCTCAATGCCAGATGAGCGACCCCGAACTCCCCGTAATCTCGGGCACACAGCCCCCCACACTGCTGTCTTGGAAGAACAGTGAGGTGCCTTTTGGGGTCACAGGGGCCACAGAGCATATGCCCCCCCAAAAGGTGTGCATTAGTTTTAAAATCAGAAGACAATATAGCATACTTTTATTTCAAAGAGACTGTCCTGTCCTATTATACAGTCATTTTCTATAATATACAGTATACGTTGTATTATCAGTGTATCTATGTGCAGCGGTGGTCATAGCATATGCCGTCTGACTTTCTCTATGGGCCAAAGTGCCGGGAGCCCACGGGTCACCACGGGTCACCACGGTCCCGTCCTGTGCCCCCCGAGCCCTCCCTCGTCTGCCACCAGAGCCATCCACGAGCCCCAGTTCACAGGCTCCCTGTCCTCAGCTCCGTCTCACACTTCCCACAGCTAATGCCGACTGCACCGGCCTGGCCAGGTGGAGAGCTGACAGAGCCCAGCACACACTTGACCCTCAGGAGACGTGGGGATGTAGGTCCCACTCCTGTGTGTCCTGGGCAGTTGCCTGGGTGACTCAGGCCCAGGCAGGCGGCCTCCCACCCCAGCTCGCAGCACCCATCTCAGTGGCAAGGGCTCCAGTGTGAACTGGGCTGGAGGTCAGGCTACGGGGCAGAGACCTGGGACAGGTCTGTTTGTCCACCACAGCAGTGCAGCCCCTGCCCCCGGCCCCGCCAGTCTGGCATCTGCACCCTCTTAAGGGCTTTCACCCTTGCTGCTGCTCCTGTCCAAGCTCCCCTGGCCCTTCTTTGCCCCTGGTCCCGGCCCCCACCCCTCCCACAGAGTGCCAGCCCCTCCTCCACCCCAGCTGCAATGGGACATCTGTCCTCCACTCCTGAGATGAGCGCCTTAGAATGTCCTCCTCCAGGACTCACTGATTCAAATTGCTTTGTGCCATGGTTTACTTTTTTCTTAATGATTTCTAGGATCCGGAACAGTGATTCCCTCTCCCAGTCCCTCACTCACTTTTAAGTGATTCTAAGTGTGTGTGAGTGAGAGATAAAAGTTTCAAATGTTATGTGATCAGACCCATCAATATTTTCCTCCAGGTTTTAGAATTTGGAATCTGCTTTCTCCACCTCTATGTAAGTTTCTAATCTGGTGACCCCTGACGTGTGGCTCCCTGGAGGGGAATTTTCTCTTCCCAGCCAGGCTGTAAAGTCCTCAGTAAAGGGTCTTGGTCAAGAGATTTCCCTGTCTGGTGTGCCTGGTGGAGCAGCCGTACATCAGTCGCCTCTGAAGGACACTAGTCACAGCCCCCTGGGTTCCAGTCCTCACTCTTAGGAGGTAGTAGGGAAACAACCAGTGTGAACAACTAAAATGGAAATAAAAACAAAGTACTTGTTCCTCCTCTCTCTTCCTGCCTGCTCACCTTCATTCTTGCTGCCCCTTTCCTTTAAAAAAAAGAAAAAGAAAACAGTTTCTACCCTGGCTCTCAGAAACGCCCAGTCTGTCCCCTCCTTGCCACCCCCATCCGGCCCATGTCCCCTTCTGAAAACCAGAATGAGCTCTTACAAAGCTGCCATCAGATTTCTGACTCCCCCACCCCCACCACACAGCCCCGCACACACATCTTAGACTCAGGCTCCAGGCTCCTGGGCCCTCACTCCACATGAAGCCGCTGCCCTGCACGCTCCGGCCCCCACCCCACTGCACCCTCTGCCTGGGTGCCCCCCAGACCTGCGCCTTCCCTTGATTCAGGTCTCACTGCCCACCTGCAGAACCAGCCCTGGGCTAACTGGCCTTCCCAGATAAGCTGGAGAAAAGCAACTCTTGACCTTTAACCCGGCAGCTCCCACTCTGGGTCACCGGTTAAGGGAAACCCTTGGACAGAAGACAGCTCATCTGATGCCGGCGCCCCTTCCGGCAGCCCGTGGCGCATGGTGTGTGTGCAGGTGTGAGCCCACGGCTGCGTCTGGAGCAGGACGGTTCAGTGCACACCTCGTGGGACGACAGCCCATCTCAGGAAGGGGCCTCTGGGCAGCAGAGCCGGGTTCTGAGACGAGGAGTGGGAGGGAGGGAGGCTGGCTTTTCCCGGGGCATCATTTTCCTAACTGGCTCTCTCAGTGGTGCCCGAAGAGGGAATCCAGAGAGACACAGCCAAGAGCCGGGCCCCTGCCCAAGAAGGCAAGAGCACCCCTGTGCCTCTGCCACCCCTCAAGAATTCATCACAAAGCAGTCTCGTCATGCCCTGGTAAAGGTGGGCGGGGCCTCAAGTCTTTGCACAATCTGCCACTTCTGCCATCACCCAGCCGGTAGGAGGAGCCGCCCCTCTCCCCGCAAGCCCTCTACCTGTCACCCCCATTTACAGCTGAAGCCTTGCGGTTCAGAGAGGGGAAGAGGCTTTCTAGGGGACTCAGCCAGGTAGAGGCGGGGGCAGGAGGAAAGGCCTCGCTCAAACACACTTTGCTACCTGAGTGGTGAGGGGGCAGGGGCTGGGGGGCCGGGGGCCGACCCCCTGGGGGCCCCGATGCCCCCCCCACACCCTGAGACCCTGAGTCAGCCTCCAGGAATGCCCTCCTCCCCCATCTCAGGACTCGAGGCTCCTGTACCGCCCCACGGCGCAGGGACGTGGGACTGCTAATAACGTGGAAAACGGTCAAGGTTTCAACACGAGATGGACCATCTGGTTGTCCTGAGGTAAACAATTTACAAGAGACAAACCAAGCCAGCCTGCTGTTCTGGTTTAACTGTCCACTGAGCGCCGTGCAGTTTTCTTCTTTGTCCTGGTGCGACGGGAAAGAGATGCCATCCCAGGCATCCCGGCCTCAGCTCAGGCGCCTCCCTGGGGCAGGAAAAGTCGGATTTCTTTCACACCTTTTCTGGCTACATTCTCTGGACTGAGTGAATTTATGCCAGAAGGTTAACCTGAATTGTAAGGAGTGTGAAATTCCTCCCCCGGCAAAAGCAGACTTATTTCTACAACCTTGAATTTCAAGGATCTTCAGCCTTAACTCCGTTTCCTGTTGGATGAAGACCACCGCCCCGCCGCCTACTGGTCACTCCAGGTACTGCAGCCCTGCTCTACCAGCCAACGTAAAACCCACGAAGAGCAAGAGAGGGCTCGATTCCTGACGTCCATTCCCAAGCCTGCAGGATATGCATGCGGCTTAGTGGCCTGAAATAAACAGCCTGTGCTGGAGCTGAAATGCTGGAGTTTCCAAAAGTGTTGCAAAACATCCCCAGCAGACACACTGGCGTTTGTGTCTTACAAGCTGTTTATCAATTAATTCCTTCTTTGCCAAACATTCTTACCGGGGCCTACTGGGAGATGATGTCGGTGGGAACACATGTCCACTTTTGCAATGAGCATCGCCGGGGTGGGGGTGGGGAGAGGGCCCGCTTTACAGAGATGCTCATGTTACAGAAAATGCAGCTGGGTAGTGGCCCCCATCAGGACAAGGTCGCCGTAAGCTTTGAGCTCAAGGAATAAAGAAAAGTGACATCTGGGGATGAGGATTTGGGGACTCTGAGATCATCTGTGAGATAGACATCCATAGGTTCTCCAGGACGTGATGAGAATAAGTCCTGGGATGAAAAAACTTAAGTTGGAGTTTTATCTTTGCCTCTTTCCAGGTGTGTGACTTTGGCCAGGTCACCTCTGCTGTCTAAGCTTCAGTTCCCCCAGCTACAGAATGGAAGTCATTAAAATGACCTTCCAGGTACCTTTCAGTGGTAAGGACTTGCTCTTGGTCTTCTCTCTGCAAGGAACACCTCAGTTTCTCCTTCTGCTTTGTGCTGCTAAGGTCAGAAGCTCCTGAGGTGGGGTAGCCATGTTCTGTGGCTGCTGTAACTAAGACTATAGACTAGCGATGTCAGACAACAGAAACATGTCTCACAGTTCTGGAGGCGAGAAGGCCAAAAATCTATGTCCTGGCAAGGCCATATTCCTTCCAAAGCCTCTGGAGGATAAATCCTTCCTTCTAGAACCCTCCACCTCTGTCATGCATCGGTCTTGACTTACTGCTGCATCATCCCACATGGCCTTCGCCCAGTGCTCTTTTCAGGAGTTTTTCTCTTCTCATAAGACACCAGCCTATAGGATTAGGTCCAACCTAATACCCTCAGCTTGATGACACTCACAAAGGCCTTATTTTCAAATAAGGTCTCAGTCGCAGGTACTGGAGGTTGAGACTTCATGATGGGTTTTTATTTTTTTTTTAGCGGGGGGACACAGTTCAACCCGCAATGGGTCGAAAACACTTTGTTTAGGCCTGCTGGTCCATGAGGATTTGGGTACGCCAAGCTGGTCCCCTGACATTGGCAGGGGTGGTGGGGGCAGAGATATTAGACTTCCCTGTAAGAAAGCACAGAAATACTCATCCTGACTGTCAAGGAGACACGGAGGGGACAACATGTGTGTTCTTCAGCCAATGACATGTTAGGATGGGGATTCTAGAATTTACCTCCAAGCATGTTCCACCTGGTTTCCCATTACCTCCCAGTTCTGGGGACTTCCTTCTAGGTGACAGCTAGTTTTCCTTGCGAGGATTTTGTTCTTGTCACAGGCGTTAGTCTGCTGGGGCTGACCCGGATCCCCCGTGCCCTCACCGAGGCGAGCACGAGACCAGTGCCAGGCTAAGTGGACACTGCTTGGGCCTCAGCCCTTGGTTCAGTCCCATTTCCAGGCCAGGTGCTCTGGATCCTTGACCCATGACCTTCCACAAGACCCCTCAGCTCGAGAGCACAGCTCATTGTCGGCAGCAGACCCCCCTGGACGGCCCCCATTCTCGCCTCGCGACATCCTGTGGCAGCAACACTGCAAGGAAACTCAGACCCGGAGCAGCGTCCGGTACAGAACGAAAGGAAGAAAACGGCAATCTTTAGAGAAAAGTGCAACATTAAAGCAGAAGTGTTCAGACTCTTGGAATCTTTGAGGAGAGGGATGGGAGCGGGAGGCGCGGGGTCCTGAGGTTTCCACTGGGGTTAAACATGAAACAGAGGGTTACTCCACAAGACGGCAAAATGTGGACACTAAACTGAGGCCTCGAGCCAAGTCCCAAGTAAGACAGATGCCGGGCACACTGAGACAGGGCAGTGGTGACACACAGCCCCTCCCAGCTGCCCCCCCCAAGGGGCTGGGCCACGTCAGCTGTCAGCTGGGTCCCAGTTCACACACTGTGTTGATTCTGAGCCTCCTCAGGCTTTATTGGTTGTCCTGCCTTATGAGGTGAGCTTTGCCCAAGCCCTGTGGCGATTCCTGTGAAAGCGGAGGCATCTTGATGACCCAACCTGGTGCATTTACAGGGAAAGGTCCCCTGAGGGCCTGGCGGCTGGAAACAGACACTGCACCCAGGACCATAATCAGGGCTCTGGTGGGAGGCGGTGATGCACTGCGGGGCTGGGCGCAGCCAGGCTAAGGAGGGGTCGCTCCCTGGGTAGGTGCAGTGGAGATAAAGGCTCTCTCCTCCCAGGAAGTGCCAGTGTTGCTGTCCTCAGGGCTAGAGCCTGAGACCTCCTCCTGTGGCTGGCAGCTTATTAAGATGGTGCCAGGGAACTCTGACCTGTATAATCCACTCCCCTTGGAGTGTGGGTGGAACATGTGACCATCATGAGCTATGGCTCCTATGATTATGTCACCTTATATGGCAAAAGGGAGAGGATCCTGGGCAGGGCTGACTCAGCAGGTGAGTTCCGGCCCTTCCAGGCAAAGGACTCGGAGCGAGGGTCACTCTCCCTGCAGGCTTTGCTGAGGGTTTTCAGGTGGCAGGGGTATCAGAGGCCCCTGGAAGCCGAAATTGGCCCTGGCTATAGCTATACGGACTTGGGGGCCTCACTCCTCTAGTCACACGGACCTGACTGATGCCCAAAAGAAAAATCTGGAAGTGGTCTGTCCCCAGACAGGAGCTCAGCTTGACTTGTGTGCTGGATGTCAGTCTCATGACACCCTGTGCGGGGACCCCAGCTAGCCACGCCGGACGCCCACTCTGCAGAGCTAGGCGCCTGGAAACGCGGAAGTGTGCGAAGCAGCCCGCGCGGCCAGCGGTCCTGCTGCCAGACAGCAGGTCTGCTGTCCACAAGGCACCTGGAAGGGGAAGCTCCTGTGTGCGCTGCACTCCGATACAGCCAGGTGCTGGGGACCAGGTTCGTCCCTGACCGCCCTGCTCCGTGCCCTCCTCCCTCCAGAACCTCGTTTCCTCAGCTGTAAAATGGGGATGGAAATTAAATGTGTGCAAGTCAGGGTCTAGGCCAGGGCGCACTTCGTCTGCAAGGGCCACATATGTGACGGTCCCGCCGGCCCCATCGCAGCCTGGGTGTGTGGAGGGCTCTGCCAGCTAGGGTTGCCTAATTATACTCCCCAACGTCCCACAACCACAGAATCACATAATGATTCATTTCTTTCTTTCTTGTGAAGAGGAAGCAGTTAGGCAGGCAGGCAGGCAGGGAGGGAGGCAGGCAGGCAGGGAGGGAGGCAGGCAGGCAGGGAGGGAGGCAGGCAGGCAGGGAGGCAGGGAGG